>JAPDSC010047324.1:97571-110480 GCA_026290005.1 Latrodectus geometricus
AAGCAAGAAATGACGTATATAGAAAAGTAGAAAAATAATATGAATAAGCGGCGCCAAGCTGGCTAAATATTCTTGCATATTTTTAATACAAACATATTCCAAGAAACACGTGTCTGAGAATCATCGTAAATGCATTTATAACTAATAAATATTGATGCATTTGATGTTGCTTGCATTTGCAAGTGATGTTTTATGTTGCTTGGATTTTTTTCTTCAAATAGCGTCACTTTAATTTTATAAAACATTTTTCTAAATAAAGACAGAATTTTTAACGTATAATACATATTGATAAGGTGGCAACTGAAGAATTTTCTTCAAAGTTTTCGTTTCAATAGATTGTAAGGTCAATTCGAACTTTGCAGTGGGTTTGAGAATGGTGTTTGTAAATGATTTGGAATCTTCGTAAAGCTGTAGGTCCTAATTTGTAAACCAAAAGGTCACCGTCAAATGACAATTACATTCTTTCATTTTTTATAAACCCGATAACCAAACAAGCTCTTATCTTAAAATTCCATCAGTCTAACTATAAAAAGTTCTTTCCCTTCTTAAAAATATGACAATCGAGTTTTGTTCTATTCTAAACCTCTGTTTCCTTAATGACCAATCCTTAACCCCACATAGTGATATCATAATTTCACCATAGGTTTCTCAACAGTTTTGTAAGCGAAATAAAGTGCAAAATGGGGGGGGGGTTAAACTGGATTACATAGTAAAAACTAAAAAAACGAGAACCTAAAGAAGGTCTATCATGAAAAATACAAAACATGTGTTTAATAGCAAACGTCTTTTATTCCAAAGAGAGTATATGTGCTGCAACTGCTTCAATGCGAATGATGCACTTCAATTAAACCGGTGACAATAGATGCAGACACCACATAACTTCTTCTTTGTGCTCGAATACTCAACTTGCACATCCAAAGAGGCAAATATCTCTTACTTGAGAATTACAATGACTACAATACATAATGGAAGCCCTGACCATCTTGAGAAATAGGTAGGCCTCATCTTCTTGAGAAGTATCCACACCATACAGTGTAACAAAGGACTGTCACCCGAAACAGACCAAAGTCAATAAAGAACCTAGCTGACCGGTTCAACATCAATCTATACAGTTTTATTTAGCCTCTTATGGCCTAGAGACTCTTAAGTACCACCATGTCGAGGACAACGAAACCTCGAGTGTCTATTACCATTGACTAAGAGAGCCTGGAATAGCGTGATTACCGTGAATTAGTGCTTCACGAACATTTGTGTCCTCAAATATTAAGTAACCCCGACTCAATGCGCTTAGCCAGCCACAACAGAGAATTCTCAGATGGCTGATACAATATTCCATAGATTGTGTCCAAGTTCAACCATGTCCAGTGAGTGTGTTAACTGCTATACAACTAGGCAGGAATTATCTACTAACCCCCACAGTACGTTTATCAGCGAAAAGCTGGACATGTTAACCATCAAGGACTCTTCTGGTAACCATTTTGGAGACAACCTTCAATGGGTGGACTGCGGCTCATCCTGTAACAGCAATTTAGTTGCATGTCAGTTTGAAGTGGTTGCTATGGGTTTCCTAGTTTTCCCTCTAGCTACACGTGAATACAGTCTACATTCCAACAAGTCCCCTTAGAGGACACGTGATCTCAGATGATACATGTAATCCTAAAGTTCTCTTCAAGGTGTCATTCTCGCTTTACCCTGCGATGCTTTGGCTTCAGTAAAAACAGGGAGTGATGTATCCAAGATGGATCAGTGGAGAATATCTGGTTATTTCGATGGATCTTCCGGGTTATTCCGATGGTGAATAGGCTGTCTTTTTTAAGATTAAAGGCCTCCAAAATTCCATCAGCGAGACAATGTATCAATTCTTCTGAACTGGGACTCTGCTGCTCGAACGGTTGTGTTTTCCCTGCCCGACAGGGATATCCCAGTGGTCTCCCAGTAATGGGTTAAGGCTTTACTCTCGCTTCTCTTGTAGGCTTTGCAGCGTCAAAATGATACACAGTATCTCCTAAATATCCTGTTTAATTTAACAATAACTCCCTTTTATTCTGTTTGGTGTACTAAGAACACTAGTGGCTCAATAACTTCACACTACTTCCCATAAGATCAGAAAAGTGAAGCATCATTTGCAGCAGGCAGTGATTGAAAGAGTGGCAGGCAATGATTGAGAGATTCTCCCACTCTCAGTTCCTGGAGCTCGGTGGGTTGACACTTTCTCATCAAATCACCACCACCATTAACAATTCTGGTGGTGTAGAGTGTCCAAGCTGATCTGTGACTTCTAAAGTCATTCCACTGATCTGGCAGGGAAGTGGAGACGAAGGCGCCGTCTCAGGTGTAACTTCGTTAAAAGAACGTGGTCCAAAATTATGAGACTTTTGGTGATAGGCAAGTATTCCACACAAACTAGTTAACATCAATCTGAATTCATAAACATACAATAAAGAGGACACTCTTTTTTTAAACATTTATTTATTATATTAGGCAACAGCAATACTTTGAAGATTTAAAAGTATTCAGCTTTTTCCTGCGAAATTCTTTACGAATACATATGACAAAGCAACCAAGGGCTAAGAAACAATAAAATAACTCTTGACAAAATTATACTTCCATAAGTTGAAAATATGTACTGAAAAGGTGTTTTAAGATTGTACTTAATCTTACAAAAATTATGAGAAACAGAACTAAAGACAAAGTAAGAGCCAGCAAGTTCACACCGTGGCTGTGGCAGAGTCTTATCTGTCGTGCCACTTATGGATAGTTATTACTTCTTTTGAGTTTTCTCAGCAGCCTTTGTGACCTTGCCACCAGATGCTTCTTTGGGCTTGACAGCGACAGTCTGTCTCATATCACGTACTGCAAATCGTCCCAAAAGAGGGAAATCTGTGAAAGTTACTCTTGTATAACTGTTGCCAAGAATTCTTGTCTGTTGTTCAAAGAAAAGTTGCCAAATTTTTAAAGGATATGTTTATCATTTTTTTTTAACTTTTGTATAAATTATTTTTCAAAGATCACATGTTCTAAGACATTAAGTTCATTTAAAAAAATTAACTTAACTAAAGTAAAAATATATATCCTCATCAAATATACTCTGAGGAACCACATCAAAATGATTTGGTGTAATTTACCTCAAATTTACTGTTTTATGGGATTTTAAAGTGTTCATCAGTTATAACATTATGCATTTTGAATTATGGGAGACGCTGTTGCTGTTGATCTAAGAAAGTGAGGTGGGGGGGATTGAGACGACCCCTAGACATGGAACAAAAATCTTTGAAGCATCAAAGTTTGTTGGCCTTTTCAAGAATTGCGTTGTGAAGATACACATATTTGATTGCCTGAAGCTCTCAAGAGATAAGATTTACTCTTCCCCCTTCTTGTCCCTGAATACCTTTGGGTCAGCGGTCTTTTGAATCTTGTCTGACATCGTCCTACAGCTGGAGGATTAGAAACAACAACAACAACAATAAATCAAAATTTGTGTTAATTTAATGAGTAGCGTAACAATAAAAAAAAAACTTGTAATGCTTGTGTCGCAATCTTCTTAAAGTATTTTCTGTATATATATGATACAATTGGGTACCACACCATTCAAACCCGTAGACATTACCAAAGAAAATTATTAAACTTTTCTTTTTCCGAAACAACCCTTTTTAAGAATTTAATTTTAATACTATTTCTCCTTAGACAATATATTCAAATATATATAGCAAATAAATAGAAAAAAAAAACTTCTAAAAATGAAAATTTCTCAAAAATTTTTTAATACTATTATTTTTTATCATTTGAATATGTGTCCAAAAAACGTTTAGTGCAGTTTTCAATCTTTTTTGAGGGTTTTAAAGATATAAACTATGAAAAATTCATAGCATGACCCTCTTTCTCTGAGGAATAGGGTAAAATAGAAAAACTCATAATACCACGTACAAGCTTCAGAAATTAAATTAGAAATAATTTACATTCATAATTTTTTTAAACAGGAAAGTATTCAAAATATGTTGCATTAAATGAATTTAAGCTTGTAGAAATGCCAATAAATCATCTGCTAAAGTTGCTCTTGGAAAATTTATGAAAATTATTTAAAAACGAAACATGCTCTTTACTTTGCTTTACAAGTTCTTTAATTTCTTTTCATATTACGTTTAATTTTGGAACAACATTTTGTTTTAATTAATTTATAAAATTCTACAACTTTTTTAATGATTTCTTTCATATTCTTATTAACTAGAATTATTTTTTATGAAAGACAGTTCATTTTCTTTAGAGATTTAAAATAAAAGATCAAAAATCTTAAAAGATCTTAATAATTTTAAGGGATCAAATATCGTTTTGTACCGCTATAGTGATTTCTTATTCACCTGCTCAAACAAAAGAGAAAAAAACAATGACCTTAATTCCTAGGAAACAAAATACGTTAATTAATTACATTATTTTTCCTATAAATGTGAATCAGAGGAAAACACAAGTTTTAGTAACTTTTAAATGATTCATCCAGTGTGAGTCATAGCAGTTGGGTGAATCTTCACATTTAAATCGAAATATGCTTCATAAAAATGAAATGAACATGATTTATGGAGTGTTTTCTTTCAAAAGATACACTCTTACTCAAAACGAATAATATAAAATAGTTATGGTTACCATCGTTTTATTACAAACGTTCAAACACAGGCAGAAAATACGTAACATTTTGCTACGTATAAGCAGCTAAAAAAATGTTGAACGTGACGTAATATTTGATGAAATAAATGGAAGGAAACATATCTGCAACATCCAGCCAGGGAGGAATAAATAAAAAATATCCAGTAAAAATATTCATTCTATCTTACAAATATTTTATTTCTTTATTAAAATTTGTTTTATTTCTACCCTTAGTTGCAGATTTAAATTTTAAATTAAATCATAACTAAATCCTTCTTTTCAATATTTTTGCTAAAATTTAACTGAAAATATTTAACAGTCTTTTGTAGGTTCAAATGCCATTTGTAAAAACTTTATTTTATACCCCTTATATATATATATATATTAGGTTGGGGAAAAAATTATCCATTATTTTTTCGGCAGACGTCTGTAGTGATCGCTATTTCGTGAGGTATCTATCAAACAATTTCAGATTTATGCTCGTTGGAAAGGTGACATTTGACACTAAATTTTTTGTTTGATTAATTCAGTTATGAGTACAAGTTTTACAAATGGAAGACAACAAACAGAAAATTCGATACATTTTCGATTTTGTCCTGTAACGGCGAAAAAGATAGCCGGGTGGCTAAAATTGTGAAAGGTTTTTATCGTCCTATATAAGAATGTAACAATCAATTACGTACAATTTTTGTTTCGTCGATTCCGTTCGGGTATTTGGATGCTAAAGATGCACCTCGCATAAATACAACATCGTCGAGAATGTCTATAAAATATCAAAAATGATCAAACTTGACAGCATGTCAGCAGTCGTAGCTTCGCACAAGACCTAAAAATCTACATGAAAACTGTTTTAAACCTTTTTACTAAGCGAATCTGAAAGAAGTTAAAAAATGTTCACGTAAAAATAATGGATTTCTTTTTCCCCAACCTAATATATATATATATATATATATTTGAAGAATTAACAATAGACAAATGAATAGTTCTAAGCACATTCAAGCAAATAACAAACAAATGCAAAAGTTGAAAAATTAACACCAATTAAAAGCAAACGAAGAAATAAAATGAATCGGAATTTTTTTTTAAAGGAAACTACCAAATGTAGTAAGCCGTACTTGGTTGTATAAATTATTAAAATGCTGGATAAAATATTTAGAACAAAAAGTTAATTAAAACATAATAATAAAATAACTATAAGAATTAAAAGCAGTTCAAAATATATGGAAAATAAAATTATAATGTAACCTACAGAGTGAAATTAAGATTTGCAAAAAAATTGACTTACCCTAGTATGAAAGAAACAAAACAACAAAAGATTGGAATAAGCTATATCTGAACTGTGAAGTTACAGTTAAAAATAAATAAGCATGACATTATTACAATGTTAAAAAATTATTAAAAAAAACAATAAAAATATTAATAAAATTATTTAAGTGTGAAAGATTCATGGAAAAGGCAATAAGAGAGGATATTCTACTATAATAACGAAAAGCCTATATATCTATAATAACGAAATAAGAACACCGTCAACATTAATGCATAAAAGGAATACTTCAGAATAACTAAATTAATTTTTTTTGCGTTATTTCTTCAATTTAAATTTTTTTACAGTATGGTTTCGTGGTGCAATGGCTCGATTAATACGTTAGTGTTCAGCCATTGCAGAATGAAGCTGGCCGTGTTGGTACTTCATTTAAATTGATATTTTCGATTTTTCCTTTTAATAAGTATAACTATTAAAGGACTCAAATTTTAAAATTCATTTTGCACATTTCAATTTGTTTACTCCTTATATGTTCTTTTTTTTTTTAAATAATTTTATCTGATTGCTTTATTGTATGTATATTTGTTACAAATATTAAACAATCTTCGAATATTTATTTTATGGTAATTCTCCTGGAGATGTTGTTGCGTTCAATGTAGGGCCCTACTTATAAATTTTGTATGTATTTATTTATTTTGCATTATGATATTTCTAATTAGGCCTTATATATATAATGAAAACTTTTGAGTAAATGACGTAAGATATATTTTATTGAAGAAAACTGATTTAAATTAATATGAAGTTGACCTAAATATGCGATATTAAAATTTTAACTGAAATTCAAAGTCACGTCATTTAAGACTTGAAATAAAAAGATTTCTCCTTTGCAGATGATAGACGATTCAATAGAACTCTCAATGCAATTGAGTTTACTTGCGTAAGTGTCTGGCACATTAAGATTTATATTTGCCTATATTCTCTGCTATAAAATTGTAATCCGGAATATTTAGTGAAAATTATTCTTATTTTATCCAAACACTGTTTCTTTTTTGCTAGTTTTATTTAGCATTAGTATCATGTATATTATTTAAAATGGCATGATAAATTTTATTTGAAATCACTGAATGTTTGCTATTATGAAATGATGAATATGCAAATTTTTTCTAAGAAATGCCTAACAATAAATATTTTTCTATTGTTTTAAAAGTCATTTATTCAAATGAAAAGTGTAAACTTTAAATATATACAAGTAGTTGCAGGGCACATTCACAATTCTGCAGGATTACAAATTCATAATTTTTCTTCCAAACTAATCTGTCTAACTCTAAGGTCGAATTTATGATCCTAAACCTAGTTCTATAAACGCAAATAAAAGGATATTTTGCACTTGCACTGATTCACGCAGCAGTGTTTCTTGAAAGCAAATTATTCCCGCTGTTAACTTTAAACGCTTATTGTCAGAGACATTTACACGAACTGCCTGACTTTCATAATAGTATAGTTTGAGGAAAATAATCTCGTTCATGTATAAAAACAAAAATTACCTGAAACAAACCTGGTAGAATTTTTTGTTCATATTAATCGTACCAAGCTTCGGGATTTATCTATTGAGAGTCAATAAATCAATCTGTTAAAGAATCACAAGACTTTATATTCTTAGCAAATTCAATTGCTTACTGGAAATTCCAGTTCTAGAAATCACAAGTTCACAGCTCCAAATTAACTAATACAACAAGAAACAAGTTATAAACACAGAAGTTTCTAATATTTAAGGCAGACAACAGCTTCTACGTACCAGACTAGCATTCAGACTGATCGTCTTCATTGACTAACTGCTTCTATGTAGAAAGGGGGTATTTCTACCTGAATTGGCGTAAAAATCAACGAATTTCGCCAAAACTTATAAGCTATTTCGCTTAGTATTGGTCCCAGATATTCGATGATGGATTTTTCAAAATTATCAGTTTCTCACCAAGCTGTCAAAAATTTCGCCAAATATCACCAAATCACCAAGAATATTGCCAAAAAGTCGCTAAATCTTTAGGAATACCATTTTTAACGTAGAATACACTTAAATTGCGCAATTTCTGCTTAAAATGTGTGTATTTCCGATCTGTCGGAGATATCTTAAGACGAATACAAATAGTGTTTATAAATTTGTAATATTTACCAACAAAAAAATAACAATAAAAATCTTTAAATTATTTATATCCTGTTAAAAATATAAAGCAAAATCTTAAAACAGATTTTAATGCAATTGCTTTGGTTAGTTTTATCTTGTTTTTGATAAGTTGTCATTACTTGTTCAGCTGTTAAAATTTACTTTCAGATTATCATTACGATATCTTATTAAAAGCCTCTTGTTGATAGGTGATGAAAGTTCATCAGATGATCCGAATGATCTCTGAATTCGAAGTAAACAACAGAACACAATACATCTAAATTATAAAACAGACTTTAAGCAGGACAGTAAAAAGTCTTCACCATAATCTACATCTTCTTACCATAAAGAACTCTGAAGAATAAAGGTTATAACAAACTTGAATTTTTTTTTTCGCATGATGTACCACAAAAAATTTTAAAAATTCAGGTTTATGAAGAAGCAGTTCCTTGTTCACACACTTTGGAAACGTGGGTCTAAATAGAGAATTGGATATTATCAAGAAGCTAGAAGATAAAATACATAAGTATGTTCATGTTTTAAACTTGTTGTTGCCTTTCGTGATTCCAGTTGATGTTATTAATCAGCTGGGGAATAAATGACATTAGTATGATCAGTTTTCGAACTTCTGTTTTGTGATTTGCGTTGGATACCATCGATCATCTAGAGCAAGGCTGGCCAAGACGTCGACCGCGGTCGACTGGTAGACCACGAAGACATTTTAGGTAGTCCACGTGACCATCCTGATAATGACCTCGGATATTAAAAATTTAATTTATAACTTATGACATAGAATCAATGAATTATTTAAAATAAAAGTTTACTACAGTCTACGCTTTAAAACCCAAAACAAATTGTGCAAAGATTTAAGATTAAAGGTTTAAGATTTAAAACCTAAAACGGACATGATGAGCGCGATTAAAACATTCAAAAAAAACTATAGAAAGGTATGTATCTGAATTAAAAAAGCATGAATTGAGAAACTTCAAAAACATGGAGGAAGAGTGCATCCATAATCCTAATCAAGAATTCGAAGATTTCGCTTAATACTTACTTGTTTTGTTTGAAGAATTTGAAAGAAGATTGGCTGACTTAATTAGGTTGAAAGAAATACTCAATTTTATGATATTTCCATTTAATGAAAATGTCAACATTGATGGAGTATCTGAAAAATAGGACATTTATTATAATCTCACATCATTCGAGGAAGAAATTATTAAATTAAGATGCGATATATTTTTTAAATCCAGAGCATATTTAGCGATACTGATTTTTGAAAATTAATTTCTGAGGAAACGTTTCCAAATATTTACAAACTGACTTTGTATTTGAAATCATGCTTTGGATCGAAGTATCTTTGAGAATCTGCTTTTTCAACCATGAACAAAAAACAAACATGGGTCGCATTTAACAGATGTTCAATTAGATTCATATTTATGCATTGCAATAAGCTCGTACCAGCCACAATATGATAAACTTGTCTCAGATATACAGTGCCAAATTTTAACGAAATGAAGTGAATAGGAGGGTCAGTTTTTGATACATAAATACTTTGATTATTTTCGTCAGTAAATTTTTATTTTGTAAATATTAATATTAAGTTTTTTTTAGAAAAATTACATAATTTACCATTTTTTCTGGTTACCGAAAATAAATATGTACGTTAATTTAGCTCTGCCGTTGGTAGACCGCCTTCGATTTTTTAAATCTGGAGTAGACCCCGGATCCCAAACGTTTGGTCACCCCTGATCTAGAGGATAAAAAACTAAGACTAACTAAAGGAAAGTATGTTCAAGTCTTGAACTTAATGTTATCTTTCGTGATTTGAGTTTAGAGCAATTAATAAAAGAACATCAGTATGTTCAGGTTTTGAAATTGTGTTGTGTGTTTTGAGTTAGATATTATCAAACAACTAGAGAAGAAAATATATCAATATGTTCAGGTTTTGAGTTTTCTACTGTGGTTTGAGTCGGATATTATTTAGCATCTAAATGATGAAAGTCATCAACATGTCTATTTTTTTAACTTGCTGTTATGTTCTGTAATAAAGTCGGATATTATCGAGCAGGTAGAACTCAAAAAGCAATTATATGTTCAGGTTTTACACTTGCTTATGTGTTCTGTGTAAAATATGGAAGAAAAATATAAAAGATTATTTCGCAATTTAGAAATTTCACCGTTAGCCCGTTATCAAACACGTTTTCTGCTGTATTGATATTAATACCTTTATGAACAATTATATAATGAACTATTGAGCATTCCACTACCCCCTCCCCCCTGTCTCATTTTTATTCCTAAAAAATCTACAAATTTGTCCAGATTTTTACTGCTATGATCTTGTGTTTTACCATTTTTATAATTAATATTTTATTGATTTTATGATTTGTAAAATTCTTGTTATTTTTTGTTCGCTTAGTAAATACTTTTTTGGATTTTGTGCCAGAAAAAGACATTTACTCCCTCAAATACCCCCCCCCCAGTAATCTTTATTATGGCTAACCGTATACTCTGAAAAATAATCAAATATTTATTTAATAGTGATGAATGATTATGATAAAAATTCCTATCTCTTCATTTACTTATTTATTAATGTATAAGATGACTCTAAATTATCAAATATCTCTCGATTTTCGAAACATTTTCATTGCTTAAGGTAATTGTTTGCATTTTTTTAAAGTAAAAATAATGTGCTAAGTTAGTTTGTGCAAAGGAAAATATTAGGTTGGGGAAAAAGAAATCCCTTATTTTTACGTGAACTTTTTGTAACTTCTTTCAGATTCGCTTTGTAAAAAGATTTAAAACAATGTTCATGTAGATTTTTAGGTTTTGTGCGAAGCTACGACTGCTGACACGCTGTCAAGTTTGATCATTTTTGATATTTTATAGACATTCTCGACGATGTTGTATCCATGCGATGTGCATCTTTAGCATCCAGATACCCAAACGGAATCGACGAAACCAAAATTGTGCGTAACTGGTTGTTTCAGTCATATATAGGACGATAAACACCTTTCACAATTTTAACCACCTGGTTAGGATTTTCGCCATTATAAAAGAAAAACGAAAATGTATCGAATTTTCTGTTTGTTGTCTTCTATTTTTAAAACCTTGTACTCATAACTGAATGAATCAAACAATAAACCGCAAGGGAATATTTTAGTGTCAAATGTCACCTTTCCAATGAGCATAAATTTGAAATTGTTTGATAGATACCTCACGAGATAGCGATCACTACAGACGACTACCGAAAAAATAATGGATAACTTTTTCCCCAACCTAATATTTTAGCTATAGTACAATTATTTTCAAACAACTACAGAAACACACAGATTAATTTCCATCACTGTTAGTCTTTTAATCCTAATCTTTAGCATTTGTTATCCCAAATTTTAGTAACTATTAAATCAACATTTAAGATTTACTATCCCAAAAAAAAATTGCTATTTTATTTTCCAGAAATAAATCAGCTTCACTCTATTTCATTTTCATTCAGAGTTATTTCTGATTATCCTTAGCTTGGTTTTTTTCAGGGAAAATTTAATGTTGTGCCATTCAACGACTAACAACAACAAGAAGTAATTAGTGTTTTGAAAATTCTTTGTGTAAAATCATTCTGATTCGGAATTTTCAAAATTTCTTCTCCCATTTCACATTTTCAGGGGAATACAAATAGAGTCTATAAAAATAACTTCAAAAAACTTTGTATCAAAATTACGTTACATAAGCAACCTTTAAGTAACTCTCATAAACAATACTTAAAAGAGAAATACTTAGAATAATGAAAGGAAAAGCACATTTGCACTTTCTGGAAGATAAAAGAGAAGGTTGAGGAGGCGATCAATTTGTCATGAGGATCAAACACATAAATGTCTAATTTATGTAATGTTAAACAAATATGCATCATAAAGTTATTGCCAATTTCCTAAGAGCTGATTACCCACCTGTCACACTCTAGTTTAACCCGGTCACAGGATAGTTAATTTTTAAAGGTTGCAATAAAGAAAACGCACATATATATAGATTTGTCTCATTATCTAAAATCAATATTTTTGTGTCATTTTTCAGAGAAATATAGGGTGTGCAATAAACATATATAATTGTTAGTTTCCGATACTTCTTTTTATCATCTTCATCAGTAAGTGTGTTTGACCACAGCCAAGTGGCTTCTTTTTGAAGACCCTTACTGTAAGGATTTCTAATTGTGGTAAGTTGTGCTTTGCTTTCTTTCAATTTTTGTTTGCATGAATATCAAAATAGAATGCTAAATTTCTAAAATGGAATGAAATGTCTTTTAATTTTTGATTAATTTTTTTCACAAAAATTTTTTTTCTTAATATTAGGTTGGGGAAAAAGTAATCCATTATTTTTTCGGTAGACGTCTGCAGTGATCGATATCTCGTGAGGTATCTATCAAACAATTTCAGATTTATGCTCGTTGGAAAGGTGACATTTGACACTAAAATATCCTCTCGCGGTTTTTCGTTTGATTCATTCAGTTACGAGTACAAGGTTTTAAAAATGGAAGACAACAAACAGAAAATTCGATACATTTTCGTTTTTCTCTTGTAACGGCGAAAAAGATAGCCGGGTGGCTAAAATTGTGAAAGGTGTTTATCGTCCTATATATGACTGTAACAACCAGTTACGTACAATTTTGGTTTCGTCGATTCCGTTCGGGTATTTTTGATGTTAGAGATGCACCTCGCATGTGGATACAGCATTGTCTAAAATGTCTATAAAATACCAAAAAATGATCGAAGTTAACCGCATGTCAGCAGTCGTAACGCGCAAGACCTAAAAACCTACATGAAAGCTGTTTTAAACCTTTTTACAAAGTGAATCCAAAAGA
>JAPDSC010047336.1:0-10226 GCA_026290005.1 Latrodectus geometricus
GGACTATTTATCTCTAGTTCGATCTGATAGCTTTTCTTCTGGACTATAAGTAAGCATCGTGATCTCCAAGATAGAAGAGCTTTTCGTAAAATTTCCAGGTATTGCTTTCCCTTCCTCTTCCACTATTTTCCAGAGTCCATCTATCTTGGTAGGTTTGCGTTTAGAAAGAGCTCTTTTTAACAGACCAAAAGCACAATAGTCCATGAGGGAAATGCCAGGGGACTTCGCAGGATAGGTTGAAAAGGTATGTATGCAGTACCTGTATTAGTCTCCAATTTTTCAAGGAATGCAGTTGTAGTTTTTTTAAGTATGACTTGCAGCTTTGTCTTGATGAAGTTTCACTCTTTGAAAGTCATTGGGATGAAGAAGTGGAACTTCTTATGTAAATATCGGACGTAAAACCTTCTCCTGATAGAATGATTTTAACATTATTTTCCGCTCTTTTCATTTTTAATTTCCCATTGTCGGAGAAACCTGCGACAATCATGAATAACTTACTGAAACTTTTTTTACATTGACGGAACCAGGTTGTACATTTTTTTCTCCTCGTTTTCTGTAGTAAATAGACCTTTTTTTTTATTACAGTCAATAAAGTAAACCCATGCTTCATCAAGGGTCACAATGAATTTCCATCTATCTCCCGCTAAATGGTTTTCATACAGGATTCTACAAAATGTTTTTCATGTTTTTTAAGCTGTAAATCTTGGTTTATTATTTTATTTATTGTTGCTACAGATGTATCTAAAGATTTTGCAATTGATTTTTGTGTTGGCTGATTTTCTCTTGTTACCAGCGATTTCACTTTAGAAACATTTGAAACAGTACATACCTTTTTCGGATATTCCTTTGGAGTCTTCTTTCCATGTAGAAATAATAATTGATGATTTTTACCTGTCTGAATAATAATGTTGCTTATTTTGCACTGAAAAATCTTAATACCATCCGTTTCACAACGTTTTTGAATTCTGAAATAAGGATATTTCTCTTCGGAAAGCGCAAAAACATCCTTCAATCCGCAGCTTGTTTACATGCGACATTTTGAAAGAAGAATAAATTTAAAAGTAGCCGATGATATTTCTCATTTCAAATAATAAGCTGTTGCTAAAAATTTTTATTCTAAAACATTTACTTTTTTTAAATTCTTTATCGAAATCGTTCTAAAAATATGTTAGTGCCCTCTGTATATAACAATACCACGCAGATATTAAATATGCTATAAATTTAAATAACATACATTTTTAGGAAAACTTAGCTTTTCATTAACTATGCAACTTGTCATCCACCTTAAAAAACATCTATTGTGATGCAATCTAGAAGCTGCTGGCAGTGACATAGAGATCATCAAGTTTTCAGAAAAGTAAAACATAGGATATGGTAGGCACTCCTAATTTTTGTTCCCGATGTTCGTTAATGGTATCATCCATTTTTTCAAAGAATTATCCATAACAAGGAACATAAAGTATTTTAAATAACAATGTATGGACTCGCGTTATGACCTAGTGTCACAAGAAGTGCTGTTGCACCGGAAAAAATGCTTCCTTTATGGAAGTGGATAGTTTCCCTCTTTTTTTTCTCCCCCTAATTGTTTCATTTTAAGACAGTCTGACATGATGGTTCTATTGCCATACAATCGATTTGGGTTATTGTCATTTCACTCTGTATTTTATCAAACATTGTCGGCATTTGAGATTCATAAATTGTACGGAACTTCTATCATTTATTTATGTTGCCATTCTTCAAAGGATGATGTACCAAGATGTGTTCATGATTTTCATTCTTTCGAACATAGTTTCCCAGTCACATAGGAACAATAAATTTCCGTTTTAGACTGCTTTTTCTGTCATAGCTTGTAGATTCCGAAGAATACTGCTGTTACAGCTTCAATTTTGAACAATGAAAGTCTTACCACTGAATGAAACCATAGATTTGCTTTTCTTAGACACGTTTTAGCTAGATTTCCATTGTATTTTATAAATTATATTTACTGTGTATATGCATACTTGACACTCAGAAATACTAAGTTTTAGACTTTTTCAGCATTTTTTGTTTTTTTAAAAAAATTTCAAAAGCATATAATTAAATATTTTTTTGTCTTGTATAAATATTATATAATTAAATGTAACTTTCTTTTGGTTTTAAGGTAGAATAATCAAGCTTTGATTTAGAAAAAAGGAAGAAAAAAAGATATTCTCATGAAATACTTCAAAGAAGTTTAATGAACCTTGCTTTAGAAACATTTTTATCACATGTTGGTGAGGAATTCTTAAAAAAAAAGTCAATTGTGAAAAAATTTCTAAATTCTAATTGTATTAGTTAAAAATTGAACACTGTTTAAAAATATATAATTATTATAATAAGAATTTCTATAGAAAATGTTTCAAAGATAGATTTTAATAAAATTGTTGTTTGAAAATAAACTTGATAAAAAAATACTGGATCATTAACTATAAAAATTGTACTATTTCATACGAAATAGCAAATTTATTTACTGAAAAAAAGTTATAAAGCAATGGCAAATGTTTGTGAGTAATATGAAAAACATCAAGATCATTTCGTTTCATGGACTGACACTAGAGCTCATTTAATTTAACATCGTAAACTAAATAAGAGATATAATCTTTGCTAATAAGTTGTGCCGAATAATTTCCTATAATATTTTATTGTGATGTATGTTACGTCTAGGAATTATCCTTGGTTTATTTATTTTTTTAAGTTATTTAGAAATGAAAAACAAGCTTCTCTTTACTTAATTATAAGAACGTTATTTTTCATTATATTAGGTTGGACAAAAAGAAATCCATTATTTCTTCGTGAACTTCAGGGCTTTATTGGCATGTTTTGGATTAGCTTTGTGCAAATGATTTAACCCTTCTTTGCATAATGGTGGAAATTTCCATCATAACCTACAATGCCCAAAAATTATATAAAAGAACAAGTTCACTTTAAGTTGATCGTGTTTGGATACTTTTTTAATGTCCATTGCATAAAAAGAAACATAGCTGTCAAAAATAAACAAGTGTCATTATCAGTGAAACGAGCTTAAAGTTGTCTCATTCCGCCGTTTGTTGTAGTTGCAATAAACGTATGATTTCGTTTATAATTTTGTTTTATTATATTAGAGTTTCTATTGCTAAAAAATTGAAAATGAGTGAAAGAAAGGTTTGTAACACGTGTTTCTGTTATTTTCCTCTTTTGTTTCTATTGAGTACTAAGCTAATGATCTAACTTTGGATGACGATGGAAATTTTTAGCATATTGTTTTTTGCTAAATTTATACTATAAATATATACTAAGATTTTTTTAACCATTTTTCCTTTAATTTTGAACATGAATTATATCAACTTGATTTATTTCACCAATAAAGAAAAAATCATGCAAAAAAGGGTTAAAACTATTTTGATCAATCTTAACATGATATCGAACTGTGCAGACTCAGAAAATAATGGATTTCTTTTACCCCAAACTAAAGTTACAATATTTCGCTACGAATCGCTGTATTAGGCTTTTATTGCAAAAAATAGATTAATCTTATTGCTTGGCAGATATAATTTGAGGGAATATTAAGAATAATCAAGCTATTAATTTGGTCACATAATAATATCTTATTTTTGCTTTTTTGTAGGTTTATATTGCCGATTTTCTCAATACATGATTACAATTTTTTGAGTTGTCACTTTACTCTATAAACATGGAAGATGAAGCCCTTTTTTTCTTTAGAAAGATATTATCAGAGGATCATTATGGACATTATGAAAAACTTTTCTACACTTTATTCAAAGAATGTAATTCAGAAGTAGTAAAGCACTTCAAAACCTATACTAATCCACAGAAATATGAATTTTTTAATGTCAGGAAGAATGAATTCCTCCTTTTAAACGATTATGTTTTTATAAAAAAGAAGCTAAAATTTATTTCTGAAATAGAAAATAGTGTTTATCAAAGATTGTGTTGTGCTATCGCTTTCTTGTTAAACTGCTTTGAGCCTTTACATTATCGAGAACTTTATTCATGCATTACTTATACGTTAAGAGATATTCAGATCGCATTAAGCTCTTTAAATGCAGAAGAACAAGAACTTTTACTGAAGTCCTATCCCATAGCAAAGGTAGATGAAGCTGGTTTTCTGAAGTTGATCGATGAATATCAAGCTTTTGAAACATCTCACCTGTCATCCGAGGAGAAGATTTTGCTCTGTATAGTTTGTTATTTGGCGTTTTATAAGAAAGAGCATTTTGAAAAGTTAATCAAAGAAGTGAAATCTCTCGTTTCGAAGCATAACTGGGGATCTCTGTCCAGTGCATCGATTTCTGAGCAGTTCCATTACATTAAGAGTCATTCATTCCATCTTAGCATTTCCAGTGATGGCACTGTAACACTTCCTAAAGATTTCATATTCCCGAAATGCAAGTATGAGGAATCCTCAAAGACACCCGAAGTAAAATCAACTAAAGTTATGAAGGTTCAAGGAGAAAGTTCACCTTCTAAAACAAATGCAACAGTAAATATTGCGGTGAAAGCGGAACCTATGCCATTAAAAGCAAACCAATCAGTTGAAAAAAGTCATGGCGAAAATGTCTCAAATAGAATTAAAAGTGGTGTTGCATATTTAGTAAAGTGCTTTAGTTTTTCTTCAAAAATCAAGCTTCTCCGTATAGTATTGCATGTTTTAAGAAATGATAGGCTGTATTTGGATAAATTGTCAATTTCTAGTCAAATATTAATATTTGAAAAAGCCTTCTCGGATTTTTATATGAAGGACGGATATATTACTTCAAAATCAACTATTTGTAATAATTTTTATGATTCATCTGTAGAGGAAAAAATTTTGCTGTTTATTACTTGTCTTTTGATGCAATCAGGATGGATACATTACCGGGAAATTTTTATTAGACTTGCTGATTCTAGAGTACCATTTCCAAAAGGCGTTCACTCAGACTCTGATCGATTCAAATATTTTAAAAATCAACCTCACCTATTTTCCATTCACAATGATGGATATGTTTCTTTGCTCCGTCTACCGTCTTTAGATTCAAATATAACATCTAAATTATCAGTTATTAATCCACCTGTTTTAGACAGTCTTACGTATAATTTGACAAATGTTTCAAAATGTGTAGAAAAAGAAAGCCAAAATTCAAAACTAACTCCGAACTTTGCAGGAAATTGCAATCAAACCTTAGTAACTAATGATGAAAAAATTAGTAATTCTCTTTCCACGTGCAGTGAACATTCCATACCTGCAATTAGCAGAGAAGTTAAGAAGTGTGAGCAGAAAATGTTAGAAGAAAAATCAGTTCGTAATAAACAAGTCCCAAGCAAAGATATCTGCATAAAATTGGAGAGTGGCGTCACGTTTCTCGCCAAATATTTTGAAATCTATACTAATTTGAGCTTTATTGAAATAATAATGAGCGTCTTGAATGATGTGAGAATTTACCTTGAAGCATTGTCTGCTCCTGCTCAAGATTATTTCATCCTGAAGTCTGTCTTCTCACATAAATCTAAGGAAGAAACTCAATCTGTCCAAAAGGAATTGCTTCTTAGCAACAGCGAGAAACTGTCCCTGTTCATTGCATACACCCTTCACCAACGTGGGAAAATGCTTTGTCTGCAACTTTTCAGAGAGTTGCAATTGGTTGAAGGTTTTCATGATTACAAGTTTGCAAAAATGTTCGATCACTTGAAAGAGCATGCACATTTATTTTCTGCACAACTAGAGGGATTTGTGCAGTTGGCGACATCACCATATAAAATATTAGACTCTGCTCTTCTGTCCAAGAAGTTGGCTGTTGATATGAAAAGTGCCTTATCCATTTCGCTGTGCAATTGTCCTGAATATAAAAAGCTTTACAGTGCCATCCTCTATCTCCTTTACTGTTTTGACATGTTGCACTGTTCAGAGATAACGGTTTGCATTTGTCATGTATTCAAAGATGTCGAGTTGTATTTATTCGGCTTTAGTGACCATGAACGAAACTCCCTATTTGCTGGTGTTCTAGGCACTTGCATGGAAGGAAGTTTCATAAAGTACACTGAAAGCGTTCCCCCTAAAACCAGTGATGTGACCAATGATGAAAAGTTCTCTCTGTTTATTACCTGTCTCCTTGGATTTTACGGCAGAATTAGCTTTGAGGAACTGGTACAAAGGGTCAAGGAACAAACTCCGAAAGAAGAGACCGGCATTTTCTGTGATGCTCCAGCTTCTCACCAGCATAAATACATAAAGAAATTCCATCCACATATTGTAATCTTGGGAGATAGTTCGGTGTCATTGCCAGATGATTTCGAGTTTCCAAAAATCAAATATGAGAAAACTGAAAGAAATATACCCCCTAAAAATCGACAACGTTCTAAAAGTGTTTGCTCACCCCGCTCAAAAATTAATGATTCCCTCTCACCAAATTTTGAAGAAAGGTATACTTTTTGCGAAGAAATAACTTGTGATGTTGGCTTAAAATCTGATAAAAGACTCTCGAGGCAAATGTCAAATAAAAGCCTTTCAAAACTAAATAGACAATTAAATAGCGGCATTGCTTTCTTAATGAATTATTTTGAATTAATATTTCAGCCCCGTCTGTTTTCTGTTATGTTTCTTGTATTAGAAGATCTCCAAAAAAGGTTTTTCAGGCTGTCACCGGCCTGTCAAACTTCTGTTTTAACTGATTGCTTCCATGCGTTCGATGTAGACGAAAATGGCATAATATCTTTGAGTTCACATGATGCATGCAATTTCGATGATTTATCCACAGAAAAAGAAAATCTTCTATTCATTGCTTATATCATAGATATTCACAAAGAAATTCATTATAAAAACATTTTTGAAAAATTTTCAGAGTTCAAGCGATGTTTTCCTAAAGAAATAAATACAGATTCTGATAAGTTCTTATATTTATTGAAGAGAGATTTTGTCAGACATCGCGATGGTGTCTTTGAACTGCAGCCATTGCCTGTTGTTCACTTTGAGTCCAATTTATTTCCTAAGACATTAAATGCTAATCCCTCGAGTTCTAGTGACATCGATGTTGAAAATTCTGCCCTTAACTCCAAAGAATTCAAGCAAAGTGTTAAGAGCTCAATTAATAATGGGGAAGCTTACTTTTCGGCTATTAATGAAAGTGAAGTCCTACGCAATGGTTATTCGTCTGTTTGTAATGGGAATGATTTGAATAAAAGTCATGATTCGATTCGGAATAACTCACGGGATTCAAGTATTGAAAAATCTAGTGCATCCTCTGAAAGGGGATGTGATTCATTCAATAAGAAAACACAAAAAGTAAAGCAAATTAATTTGGAAAGAGTGGAAAATGGCATGAGATTCTTAACAAAACGTTTTGGTTACATAACTAAAGTAGATAGTTGCATGGTTTTAATTATTATTCAATGTTTAGATGATGTCAAAGGCTTTTTTCTTTCATTAACTACAGCAGAACAGTTTGAATTTATTAATTTTTGCATCTCCTCGCAGGTTTTAAGAAATGGTAGGTTAGTTATGGAATCAAATGATTCAGTCAGCTTGACGACAGATGAGAAGTTTTTGCTTTTCTCTGCTTACATGCTTACTTACGAGACTAAAATGTATTTTACCAAAATATTTGGGAAATTTCATGAAGATGAAGAATGCTCTGTCCGTGTGACTGAGTCCTATTTCAAATCCAAACCTGATTTATTTATTGTGAGGAATGGCTCTGTCAAGCTGAACCCTTTACTCACCACAAAAGTTGTCGAGTACCGCTCAGTCGATAACAATGAGCTTTCATATGTGTTTATCACTGCTTGTGGCTCAGAGCGAAAATCTATTCCACCAAGAACAAACCTAAGCGTTGTGAAACGTGTCGTAAAATCTATAATTTCTAGTAAGCAAGGTCTTTCTAAATCTTTTGATAATTTGGATACTGCCTCAAAGTCGACCAAAGTAAAAAATGACAGACCTAATTCACCTCGATTACAAATGCCTCCGACAAATATATCCTTCGTGAATGCATCAAGAGCGATTCCAATTTCACAAACTGCAGAGAATAACCTCTCGAGTTCCTGTCCTAAAGACATACGTAAGCGGATTGCTGCTGGAATTGAGTATTACATGGGCTTAAATCTATCGCCCAATAAAAATATGATACAAATCATCGTCCATGTGTTGGATGACGTTAAACAGTATTTTTCTCTTCTGTCCAAAAGTGAGAAATTGTCTTTTATCTGTGAATGTTACATTATCTGTGATGATGTGAAACGCAGTATGAAATCTTCCGATCTTCGTCAGAAGTTACGCACTAAAGAAGAAATCCTACTGTGTCTATGCTATGTGCTAAAAATAGGAGGAGAGATGCATTATCGCAAAGTGTTTCTGAATGCCACTGATCTTAGTAATGATCAGAGATTTGTCTTGACGGATAAAAACCAATTCCACTATTTTAGAGAGAGGGAAAATTTGTTTAGAATTAAGGGAGATGGATTTGTTAAATTACGATTATCATCCTGCTCGGAATTCGAAGAATTTGATCTCGCTCAAAAACGCTCCAATAACCAAAGAATAATCTCAAAATCAATTGGTGATTTAATCAAAAATCAGAATTCAAATGTAACCTCAGGAAAAATAGATCGTCTTCCGGAAGAAATAAAGGGTTCTGAAAAAGAACTCGTTTCTAGAGTATGCAGTGAAGGTATGCAAAGTCGTATAAGGGAATCTGCTAGTCTTCTTTGTAATTCATTCCAGTTTGTAACCGATAAACTTCTTGTTCATGCAATTTTGCATGTCCTTGAGGACGTGAAGTTATTCTTTGTTTCTTCGCCTTCTGTGAAAGAAGGCAGTCTATTGAGAGAAATGTTTTCTTTGGTTAGTAATGAAAAGGAAATCATTTCTAAAGATACATCATCAGAATATAATTTGAATTCCGAAGAAAAATACTTGTTACTATTCACTTGCATTTTACTTCGCTCCGAACCATATAATTATCTGAAACTTTTCCAAAAATGTAAATCGTTCAATATTCCTCTTCCACACAATGTTGCCACTAATTCAGATAAATTGGACTATTTCAAGAAGAGAACGAAATATTTCACAATAAATGCTGATGGTGATATTCTTTTAAAACGATCTCCTCTTGACCAGTTAGTTGATATGTGTTCAAACAACGTCCAAGAGACGTCGCCAACTTTTGACTGTGATAAAAAATGCCTTTCATCCGTGAGCGCTCTTCCTGATTTGAGCTTCATCTCAGATAACATATATGAGATCACCAACATCTGTAATGAGATTCTCCATAACACTAGTAAACTGAAGGAAAATGTTCATTTGTTTCATAAGACTGTTGATGCTTACAAGTCTAGTCTTAATTCAAGTCATTCTCTTTTAGAAACTGATAATCAATCTTCGCACAATACAAGATTAAATGACGCGCTTTCTGAAAGAAAAGAGACCTCTCTGGAAACACATCCTTTAAATGTTAACTCAATAGTTAAAGTAGCTGAAAAAACTTCGTCCAGTAGCGATTCTAAAGCTTCTGCAGCTGAAGATCATGCTACTTCCACAAATAGAAATCAATGTTCCTCGATCGAATCAAATAATGAAAATGAAATGGCTAATGATAGCAGCAAATGTTTGCCTGAAAGAAAAGTCCTTGCAAATTCTGATATAACAGAGACAGCTGCTGTTGAAGAAAAGGAAACCAATTGTTACCATGACGGCCTTGTTGAGTCTTTTTCAAAGCATTGTGATGCTCCAAGTTGCAGAAGGGCAAATTCTGCAGAACCGATTCAACACGAGAGGGACGCGGCCGTCTCAAGTTGTGTTAGTTGTCCTTCTTCGACGACAGTTGCTGCTGAAGTTCATCCTAGTGTCTATGCTGAAATAGAAAAAAGAGCTCTCAACTTTTTTATAATTATTTTGGGTTCCACTAATGGTGCTTCTTCTCATTTCTTAGTTGATAAATTGCACTACGCATCGAAAGAGGTCCAGGCGTTCGTGACCGAAAATTATCTTCGCAGCATCACTTCATTCTTTAGAAAGTTTCCTCAGTTGTTTTTTATTTCTAATTATACCCAACTTATTTACTTGAGAAAATACATATTTTGAAACAATTCACCCCTGTGATATATTTCTTCCTGAATAGTTTCGAAGGGAAAATGTTGCTTATGATAAGCATAGAAACTAATAATATATCTGTTTATGTGGTTGTTTTCATGTTTGTTTAATTGAAAGATGTTTACTTTGCCTAAAATAATTTTCAATA
>JAPDSC010047336.1:15226-31020 GCA_026290005.1 Latrodectus geometricus
AAAAAAATTTTTTGTTTTCGGATAGAATTTTCGCTGCATGAACTCATAAGATGACAAGACTCTAGATAACGTTTCCCACACCAAATGCTCTTTCTTGTATTACTTTTCATGTCATATCTTCCCATACTTCCGTTTATGCTTAGTCTGAATTCGTGTCCGATTATCTGCCTCGTATCTCGTATATTAAATTTGTCAGTGGGATTAGCTCTTTAGTGAGTAGCTGGAAAGAAAATGTTGGCCAATATCTTAGTGGGATAGGTTATTTTATATATTAATGGAGATTTGTGTGTCACTCTTGATACCGCTATTAAATAATGAATACTTATTAATCGTTAAGTGAAGATATATTTATTTCATATAGCATGTAAAGCACATTAAATATTAATATTTGATTGTTTATGCAAGCAATAAACAAATCATAATATCTACTTTATGGTTAGTTTAAATCGGCAAGGATGATTTAAATGTTTATTAAAATTTTAAATATGTAAATTGTTTTTTTTTTTTTTTTTTTTTTTTTTTTTTTTTTTTTATCAACTTTTCATTTGGGTTTCACAATTGTCCATTACTGCTAAGATTCTCCAAATAATCGTACTTATCAATTAACAGGTTGAGATGTACGTAAAACAAATCACCTCAGAAACACCAGTAAAATACTTATCGCTACAAAATTAAAAAAAACCGTGAATTTTATGTTGGCGGGAGGGGGGGGGGGTGGCTGCATTAATTACTGTAATTTTTCTTTCAACATCGTCTTAATTTTGGACCCAGATTAAATTCATATCCACACTAACTTAGAAAGAAAACATGACTAATGATGATATGGTATTTTCTACACCGATCTTTCAAGCCGCACCAGCGGAACTGTATTAGACAATATAGTAAATTTAATGCGTTTACGTCCTCTTAGTACGATGATGGTTTTCCTTTAACTGAGGTATTGAGCCTGCGATAGCGTTGACTTTTTCTATGAGATTATCATAACCATAATGATTCTATTGTTTGAAAAATTAATTGAACTCGCGGGAATTAACTTTAAAAAAAACGAGAAAAATTGATGCTCTTGATAATTTTTTTATTAAAGTCTTTTTTTTTTTTTCTTACTGATAATTAAAAGATATTGAAAATAATCTAGCATGTGATGCATCATTTAGCTCTTCGGCTGAGTCCTTCAAACGAAGATATCGCAGAAATTAATCTTGCCGACAATGCAAATGTTTCGTCTACGAAATGTTTATCGTATTCCATTCAAATTAGGAGTTAGTCACACGATCTTATCAAAGACATATTCAAATAAGTTATTGTCTGCTCAGTTTTTGATCCTCCTGGGAAAATCATCGAAACTCATGACGACCTGCTACTTCTGTTGCAAATTCACTCCAAGATAATTTAGCAAATGATATTTTTGATGAAGGTCTGTCGGGACGTTCAACTGTCGCATAATCATCTTAAGGGAATATTTGAAGATGTATGATTTATTTATTTCTGTTGATGTGGATTTCTTTCGAAATTTTTGAATGCATTTTATGCGCTGCGTTCTTCAATATGTAAAGATTAGAAATTTATAGTTTTTAAAAAATATTTCTGTAGGAAAAGTGCACTTTCTTGAAAATGAAAGTACTTTCCGCTTTAATTATAAAAATAATTGTATTGCTTATAAATTGATTTATTTTATTTAAGCAATAAAAGAAGTGCGACTCTAATAATTATAATCGGGGTTACTTACAAGGGGAATTTTTCTCAAATCTAATTTTACTCAAAAAATAAATGTTTATTTGCATAATAATTGAATGGTCCATTATGATAAAAATTATTGTTTCCGTAAGATTAAAACTTAAGTTATAATACTTAAATTTTGCAATGGGAATTTTTTTTTAACACATTGACTGCCAGTCTCTAGAGATGGGGTTGATAGTTAATGCCTTGACATCGAAGTAGATTGTACCCAGAAGCCAACATACTAATAATTGGAAATATCATTTAAAATTATTAATGAAATATTATTATTTTATATCTGTAAATTAAATATTTACAGATAGTTTCTAATCATATCTCCATGCCAATACCAGCAGAAATACCCTACAAGCATTGCCAGATAAACTAGAGAATGAACAATCAAAAGTGGATTCCGCGCCAGCGTGTGACTGGCTACTAAGACATTACCACACATCACTCGCTGGCGCGTGATTGGTTCTCAGCAATATCGCCACTCTACGCGCTAGCGCGTGATAAGCAGTCAATGTGTTAAATATACCGAATTGAATAAAGGTGTTTTCGAAAATTTATTACTTAAACTTATATTTAAAATTAAACTCTCGTAACATATTTATCTTGATAATGAAATCATAATCTTAGAAATATTTGCATTTTTTAAAAAATTTATTTGTATTTAATATTTTTAAAATTAGTTTTTCCAGTGGGATGCTACTGTAAAAATAAAATTTTACAGCGTCCTGTAATAGCCTGATGATGAAAAGCGAAGCTCTTTACCCAAGCAATGAGTTCAATACCATATCCAGCCGTAAACGGGCATGCTGAGAAATTTTGCGCATTTAATTTTTCATTGATTCACTTTAGGTAGATAGGACTCAACCCAAAAGATGCTCCTCCTTGTCTTCACTCTATTTCTGTAGGCATAGGAAAGATAATAGAAGCTCAGGTGTCGACTTCATAATTTGTCTTCAGTTTAAAATGAGGTATAAAACATTCTTTCGGAGGCCAATAATACGCATTGAACTACTTATGTGCCTCGTAAAAATTGTCAAGCTGTTTGCTTTGTAATGTCAAACCTTCCATCTTTCACAATTCAGGTGCTGGAAACGAACCTTGTACCTTCTGTTCCGAACTCTATCTTCCACAAAAGTATTTTCCTGCTTCGCTTTTCAACGTTCACGCTGGTGGATTGCTTATATAATGGCGCCGTCTTTGATATTTGGAAGCAGTTGTAAAAGAAAATCAAATCATTTATTGTAGAAAAGCTAATTTTTTTTATATACATCAGTAATTGTTTAGGAATGAAGTAAATTTTATTTTAATATGTATATAAGCTTTTACCGTGAATAATGTAATTGTATCCATGTCCATTCAATTTTGTTAAATGTGCATTATTATTTTTTAATTCATTGCAAATACTTAAAGGATAATTTGCTTAAAGGATAACAAAACTTAGAGGATAATTTGAATTTTCACTTACATATATATAACAATCGTTTTGTTGAAAAAGACTTGTTTCGTATATTCGCAAGTGCAATTGTTATTTTGAGTATGTTGCATGGTGCAAGAATGGAAATTGCAAATGGACTCTGTGTGTTGCAGTGAAAAAAGAGGATAAAACATTTATGCGTAACAAATATACATTTTTTATTTATTTAATGAGAACATTCAATCATTCTACAAACATTTCGAAACAGCTCAAGGACATGAGAAGTTCACACAGCACACCTAAAATGTCACTCTGGCTCTGTTCCTTTCCTAACAAACAATTTGCACGAAAGAAAGTTCTGCCAAACACGATTTTTGCTTGCTTTTAGAGCGAGAACTGTTCTTGAAATCCAATTTTTTTCAACGTGTCACCAGGATGTTTGCATTCAAATCAGATTTGAAACTATCTTTATATCGCCTGTTTCTTCACTT
The DNA here is from genome assembly GCA_026290005.1 of Latrodectus geometricus. Classification (NCBI taxonomy): domain Eukaryota; kingdom Metazoa; phylum Arthropoda; class Arachnida; order Araneae; family Theridiidae; genus Latrodectus; species Latrodectus geometricus. The sequence goes on from JAPDSC010047336.1 coordinate 18,860, forward strand.
CGAATTTCATCCTTTCTGCTTTGGTACTTCTTTGTTATTGGGGCCGGATTCAAATATCGGCAAATGTGATCTGTATTTTGCGAAAATCGAAACTTTTTTAATAGTATTTACAATTAATTGATATGAAGAAGAATCTAAAAAAGCAGCAAATGTTTAAAAAAATTAGAACCTTTTCATAAAACTGAACGATTTAGAAATGAGAAAAGATATTTTAACTAACAAATCATTATTATGTACAACTGCGGATGTCTGTTAATTTCCCTATCCACGATAAATGTACTAACTTACTGTGGAAAAGAGAAACGATTTCAGATGAACCTTTTGCCTATTTTAGCAAATTATTTATCTACTGTCTACTGAATTATAAGGATTTTAGCAAATTATTCACCAGTCTGTCGTGATAACAAAAAAGTACCAAAGAATTTCAATCTAATAAGGAATCACGAATACTCACATGTTTAGATAAATTCTTATTTTAATCATTGTTAGCTAAATTTTTAAAAGATCCCAAATATAATCCATAATATTTATTGCCAAATATTATTTTCAGTAGCCTTCTTTTGGAAGACCAATTTAGATATTCTTTAGAAATCTCAACGTATAAATTTAAGAAATGATAGAACATTATACTTAAAGAATGATTTCAAAACGTTCTGTTCTTATTTAAGCTAAAATTTTCCTTAAAATTGTCCGAAAAATGCTTATAACGATTTGAGATTACCGAAAAATTTCAAGAAAGAATTGATGTGAATGTTCCACATGAGTTTTGTTCTGACAAATTTATCGCCAGTGTTATGGTTACGGACGCCAGAGTGACATTCGCAGTGTTTATACTTCCATAAACGATTACAGATGACATGTAATGAAAACATCGACCAATAAAGACAAGGATTAGTACTGGATATTTCATTAATAGCAAAACAGGAAAGGCTTTTCAAGAGTTGGAACCAGAAATGAGCGAGCGAAGCAATCGGATATGATTATTATTTATGATTCATTTAATGGCATCGCTCCTGATTGTTAGGCCTAACCGAGGATTTCGTCTTATGTTGTGCTCTGGTGTTTTTCAGCTTCAAGATATTTTTTTTCTCATAGATTGGTAATTATTTTTAAACATCGTCTCATGCATTATATTCAGGATTTAAGTGCTTTCTTAAATGAATTGCACCAGTTTTATATAGAGTTATGTATGAAATTAAGTTTAACACGGTAAAAATGTTTTTAATATGAAAAAAAAAAAAAAAAACTCTTGTGTTTTCCATTTATGTAATTGCACCCAGAGCAACAATATCAGGTTTTTCTAAATAGGTTAGCTATATAAAAATTGTATTATATTAAAAGTACTGCAACTTGTAGTAAAATCGGATACTTAGAATTTGCGATAATCTACATATGGATAGGAAAGTGACTATATCTAAATATTTTACAACACAGAAAAATCATTATTCATATAAAGAGCTGTTTTAACAATCAACATGATATTAAATTTTAATATTAAACTCTACCTTTTTAATACAATACAAGAAATATAGAATTTTCCATTACAAACATATTTTCAAATTAAGTACATCTGTCATAATTTCCTATGGCGCGATTTCAGATGACGTCATTCTTATTCAGGATTGTTTTTGATATTCTGGACTAGAAATTGCTTTAAAACATTTGAGACTTTTTACTATTTCGGCAACTCTAGTGCAATCGGCAGTTAAAACCAGTATGAAACCGGATTCCTCGAATTCATTATTTCAGTTTATTCTTCCCAATTTCATTGAAATTATTTAAATCTAATAAAAAATAGCTTTTCTTCCTCCAAGTTGCATCATTTCTATAATTATTATTTTTATTTGATTTCTTTATACTTCTGGATTTTTTTCGTAGTATATATTGTCATGTTTATCGTGCACTGCGTTATTTTTAAAAATCTACTAGTTATTTCTTCAAATCTAATTTTTTGGCTATAAATCTTTACATAATAAATCGATATTATAAAATAAGTGTATACTTTAATTAATGTTTAGAATTTTTGATTGCACTTGCTCGTGTTTTTATCTCCAGGTATTTGATTTTTTGTTTTCTTAGAAATATTTCATATATTAATATTTTCAGGATTAATTTGTATTTCAGAGCATCTATAAATTTTTCTGGAATAGATAATTATTACATTAACGAGTCGGGCGACTTTCCTTTGATCGCTAATCGAAATCACGCCTAAAGGATTATATGACAATTGTTACTCAAATAATTGTGTTAGATTAATTATAGCTGAGTTCCTGTATTTTCCAGAAATTTACTTCAAATGTGCAACATCAAAATGCATTTCCTTAAAAAAAAACATTTGAATTAATTCACCGAAACTACATTCTCTATTTTGAAGACCCTTTTTTTTATATACATTGAGTTATAATACACACTTTAATTTAGACATCAATAGCGACCTCTTGTAGAGGAATTTGAACTAGATTTTGATTATTTGAATATTCTGCTTTTACAAGTTATGCTTACATATGAAGACACAAAATGTTTAGAAAAAATATGTGAAACACAACAATAGTAAATACATGTTTCTGTTGTATTGGGTTGTTCGAAAAGTACTTTCGTTTTTTATGAAAATGAAAAACTTGTAACGGAATAAATATTTTATTGAATTGTATGTAATCAATTCTAATCCAATATCTTTTTGCAATCTTTCTGGTCGTAGCAGGACTCCATGCTCGTAAAATGGTTGGTTTTTACTTCCAGAAAATTAATACAATTGGAAAATACGTTATTACTATCCGAACAACCCAATACAATTATATTTTAAGTGAATAGATAACAGTAATAAAGCTATTAATAAAATATGAAATGATTCATTGTTTTTCAATATCTGTTTTAAGCCCTTTCTAGTCATAAATTACTTTTTTTTTAAATTAAATGTGGTTAAATTTGTATTAAACACACATAAATTATCCAGCATTTATAACTAATAAGTACACAGTAAAATAATTTCTTAAAAATTTTTTTTTTTTAGTTTACACTTTATTATTTTAGTACGAAAAAGCATCAAAATAGAACATTGAAATGTTCTATTTTGATGTCTTTTCTTCAGGAACCCTTCTATATAGCACCTTTCACAATATAATGAAGCATAATTAGACACTATTGTTAACAATAAAACATCAATTTTTTAACATTCAATAATTAACAGCATTTTCAAGAATACTGTGCACTAAGGGAAAATATACAAAATTCTAATATGAAAAAAAGACGCCATTTTGATTTCTCTTCAAACATTTTTTGTTTGATTATTATCCCTCTACGATAATCAAGGAATTTTCGGTTAGAGCAGTAGTCTTTGAATTTGTGATAGCCAGATGTTATATTTTTGAAATAAAAAGGATTTTGTTAAACTATTTTTAATTAATATATAACTATGTTGGCGTTGGATAAAATTTTGTAATTAGAATTTAAGCTCTGGCGTAATTATTTGATCAGAATATAAATATTTTATTATTTTTTAACAAATTTTTCATTCAGAGAAATAGATCAGATTGACACATCTATTCAGCAATTGAAAGTGTGAATGTGAGGCTTAAAAGGACGGAAGCTTTCGGAATTATATCGCTCCCTCTTTTGGGAAATTATTATTTCTCTGTTCATTCTTTTGTGCTATGAAATCGCTCTTTATTTTGGTTAGCAATAGGTAGTGAAAAAAATGTTTTTTCTTGCTTATAACTTTTTCCTATGATAATTAACCTGTAATATTCCCAATCCACATGATCCGTATGTAAGGCTTAAGAAATCGTTTAAATATCCCAGAAACGTTTTTGAAATTTCTAGAAAATCACAAATTCGAAGAACGTCAACATACAATTTCGTGTTAGTCTACATTATTATCTCTCATTATGTATTGGCTTTTGTATCTTGCTTCTTGTCAGCGTTCATAAATAATGTTTGTTTGTATACTAAGGCAGGAAAAAGTAATTTGAATGTATAGAATTTCCTCGGAAATAGAATACAACGAGTATTATTTCCCGCCATCGTTATATTAATTGTCATCATTATCTTTTGTATCTCGCATTTGTGTATGTTGTAGTTATCAGCTAAAAGAAAATCATTTATATATCGAAATAATTTGCTATGAATTCTTTTGGAAACAAAATTCGGACAAACATATTTTTTGTCGTGATTGTGTGAATGGATGTTGGTGTAATTTGCCGACCTTTATATTTAGCGTTTGTTTTAACAATAAAACCAAAAAAATATTTTGATATTCGAATCACTTTTATGGAATTCGTTCTGAAATAGAATTTGATGAACAATGTATTTTGCATTTATATTAATTCATTAAAAAGACATTAATTAACGACATTTGTACCAAGGAATTTTTTTGAAGTTGAGACTGAAAAATTTATTTGGATATTGGAATAACGTTTTTAGAATTCAATCAGGGGCAAAAAATTTAACGAAAAATATTTTATTCCATATTGATATTTTTCGTAATTGTTATTTCATTGACTTTTAAAATTAAAAAAATCTTAGTATTTTATATTAAATTAAAAGAAAGCAATTCCACATCTAATTTTGAAATTACGATGTGATTGGATGAAATTTTCTCTCCCACACTTTGTCTTTTTGTAAAATGACAAAATATAACTGTGATTAAAGTGTGAAATATTGCATATGGTAATTTAAAACTATCGCGTGATTTATATTTTTCTTTTTAAGAGTCTTTCATTCGAAAAATAAAAATCAGGTAGCGACTTCAGAGCAAATGAATATGATTTCATTCTTGTTTGTAATGGAAATGGTACTTAATCATCTTTACTGAATTAAAAACGAAAAATTGGAGTTTCCTTCAAAAATAACAGTGAGGTCAGTTAAATCTGAGATGGCATGGACGTTAGTTCATTGCTAAATATTCGAAAGAACTATAACTATTAGGTCACCAAAATTGGACATAAAATTTCTAGACATTTTTAAGTCGTTTTAGTCGAAATGCGGTATTAGATATGATTCATTTATATTCTTTCTTGGCGAGATCCAGATCTCCAGGGCCTGATTGGGAAGCGGAGCAAAAATTTTTTGGGGAGCCTCCTCTGCTTCGTAACAACAAACCTTTTATTCGATTTGTCAAACGATTCTTTTCAATTGACAACGTAAAATAAACTTTCTGTTTGACTTAGGGACCCCCTCTGATGAGGGGATCGGGGCAACTCCCCCATATCCCCTGCCTTAGTCATATTCTGGATGTCACTTTGGCAGGTCTTACCATTCTATGACCCACAACTTTTATTCTAGTTCATTTAAATTGATTTTCTTCAACACAGAATTCATTTTACATCTCCCCTTCAATTTTAGAATATTGATGCTAATTTTAATATCAAAAAAATTTAATTTAAAATATGTTCTCATAATTTTTGTAAACATTTTTTGAAATCAGTGAATAGATAGTTTCCAACAGCATGGGTGACATATTTTTGTAGCCGCACAGATTCATCGCGAATTTTCTAATACTGCATTTGTTCCTTTTCTGGTGTTAAAATAATTCAAGATTGTGTTCAAAACATTAAAAATTAATTAACATGTATACATATGGGGAAGAAATCGTTGCATAAAAAACTAGATTTAGTTTGAAAATAGAAACGTTTCCAAATTCAGTGTAAGGATACATACACAGTGGATCCAATAAATAAGTTGGAGATCAGGATGGAGAACACAACCAGAGGTCTCAAGCAAAAAGCCATTTCTAATTTTATAATTTATAGTTTTCGTTCTACAATTTTCTTACCGTGAGTAGTATTATGATGAAATTTCAATTCTTTCTCAGTAACCATTTTTTTTTTTTTTTTTTTCATTTCTAAAACAGATATCGAGAGAAATCGAAATCTATTATATTAACATTTACTATACCTTCGAGAACTTTAAAAAATAAATAAATAATGACACTCTAGGCAAACTGATATTAACATCTCAGTAAGTCACCTAATTTGGATAGACGGCAATCATGAAGCATTTTATGGCAACGTTTAAGCAAGGGCCTCTCAGTGGAGTACTATACTCCGGAGTAGTTCGAATTTCATAATTCGACATCAAGTCTAAAGACGCTTATAGAGGTTTAGATTCAACGATGTTTTTCTTATCTCTTAATAGAGAAGAAATAGAACGAATTGCCATGTAAGTATACCTAAACTTAGACGATATCCTGGCAGCCAGAATGAAGACTTCTTTCGGGAGCGGGCTGTTAAAACCAGACTAGAATTAAGCTCGTAAAGCATATGTACAGTCGAAGCAAAGGCAAGCAGAATGCTCCCGCCAGGGAGCGCCATTGTTCCCACAGCCACCTCTTATCAGGACAGTAAATCTATTGAGAAATAATTCAATTTTGATCAACTGATAGTTTTGATTAACATAAATTCTTGTTGCTAATATTTTTTCCAATTAATTATTTTTTTTTACTGTTTGTATTGGTTTTTATAAATTAAAAAAAAAAAAACTTTGTATTTATGAGAAATGTTTGTCGTGGCTGTCTTAATCATTTGTTAAGTTTCATTTATAAAAATAAAAATTAAACTATTGACTCTTAAATATTCATGGGAAAAATTTGAATCATTTTTTTCTGTATCCAGCAACATTTTACAAAGATTCTGTTTATTGTCTAAGCTCTAAAGCTGAAATGGAATTAAAGGATGAAAGTTATTATATTCTACTTTTTTGTTCAAGAAAGTTTCACTGATTCTTACTAATCTCGATACTAAGCATTTGAAGACGTTTTTATTTCGAACAACCAAATAGAATTTTCTTTCATTAAGGCATTTTATTCTTCACTAAAATTCATATATCACGCTGTAATATAATAGGGGAAAATTATAAAATTCCTTAAGGAATAAATGATATCTTTTCAATAGTTAATCTGTCTAAGAATGTGGATAAAACCCCATTTCGGTCCACACCTTGGCTGGCGTCAACCATAAAAAAGATGAAGCCAAATTTATTGTTCGAAAACATAGAAACTATGCGCAGTAGGAAGAAAATCATACAATGTGTAATTCGAAAGGGAACATTTTCTTCATTCAAATTGTAATCAGGAAAATGCATTTTATTCGAACAAAAATGCAATAAATGTTTTAATGCTTGGCAAAACAAACACAATTTTTAAAAAAAATAAAATTAACTTTATGTCAGTTTTCATTCACAAAAAAATAATAACGCTAAAATGAAATTACTTTATATCTTGATGGTTTAATTTTTAACTGTCTTGAAAAATGAAGCTTATTAATGACAAATGATTAAAAATACTCTAAAAGAAGTATATTTTTTGTTACAAAAAATAAAATTGATAATTTTTTTTCCAAATTAATATTGTTGAAGATAAATCCCTCTTATTGTCAAATTTTTAAGCCAGCGATGTAATACGTATAAATAATATACAATAAGAATGTCATATTATTTAAATTCATTTAATTTAAAAATAGTTTAATTAATTTAATTGTCATTTAATTGAAACACCATTAAACTTGATTAACTCGAATATTATGAGTAAATATTTTCGTGAAATTGTGTACTGATTTATTTAAGAAATTCATTTCCATAATCTGTAATTTTTTTGAAATAAATTATTTACTACCAAAAAAATATATTTTTTCTTTTTTTTAAAAAAAAAAAAAAAAAAAAAAAAAAAAAAAAAAAAAAAACAGATTTGCATTATTTTTATTTATAACCAAAAGCTATTAAATATTCAAATATTTAAAGTGTACCTATTTGCTACAAGTGATTTTTCGATTTCCTAATATAGACGAAGAGGAAGCTGTGGGTATGAATGGCTGCGAGTAAAAGCATTTAAAATTGAAATCTTGGAAAAGGACAGTGACATAGTTTTTTTTTTTTTTTTTTTTTTTACACACATAACAATTTGTTATAAATCGGAAATACGTTTCCAAGCTTCTCTCCTAGTATTTATTAAACCAGGATTCTGAGTGGCCGATGAACAGAATGATAGAATTAAATTTGATTACTAAAATATGTTAGGCAGATGTATTGATATTGCATTTAAAACAAACATATATTGTGTTGGAAAACATTCCTTTTTTTAACTTCCTCCAGATGAATTATTTAATATCAAATGTTTAAATATATTAATTTATTTATGAGTGAGGGTATACAAATGCAATATTGGACGTTAATGAGGGAATATTAATAATTAATAAAACCGAAAAATTTATACAAGTAGAAAATTAACTCAAAAGTTTCATTTTCGGTTTAATTTCCTCAAGACCATCATTATTTTATTAAAATATTTTATTAAAATAATGATTAAATAGATAAACTGTTGAAGCAAAATAATTATTTAGTATGTTATTAATTAAAAGAATTGATTTTCATATTTGACATAAAATATGCACATTTATGGATATCAGTGTAAATCTCCTATATCTAGTCTTTACAATAAAATCACACAGATATAGAACGAAATGTTCAAAAAGTTAATGCAAGAAAAACGAAATTGATTATTTCATAGCCGTAAAGATTATAAAATAGAATAAACTTAAAATGCCTATTTATTACGTTCAGTTTAAAATTATTTTTCAATTTAAATTGTTGTTTTATTTCTTTTATCATTTTTGCTAAATAAATGTTGGAATTATACTTAAACTTATTAAAACGAATAAGTTTGTGTGTGTGGCAAAGAGGATGCTTATGTTTAAATATATTTAGTCTGAAACTAGAGTAACTTTTTCCTTATTGTTTCAGAATTGGGAACGTTGAAGCTCAGAACAGCTGCAATCTGTTCAAAGCAAACTCTGTGACGGCAGACATATTTTTGATTAAAATCGTTTCCCTAAACAAACGTCCACACACAAAAATTAGTCTGAACTCGTGAAATTGATATCAGAGATAGGATTATCTCAGATATCAATTTCACGAGTTCAGAATAATCAATATTATCACAAAATTGAACAACTCTGAGAACATTTTACGAAAATAGCTTCTTTTATCTTTTCACATATTTCTTAATAATATTAATATAATAATAAAAAGGAAATGTTTTTTACATCCGAATGACTCGATTACGTCCAATACTACACTTGTTTTTAAAATGCCTTATTTCTCTTGCTTTATATTTGCTGTAAAATTAAACGAATAATATTTTAGAAATATTATTTATACATAATATACCGATAAGTATAAATGTATATATAAGGTTACATTTATGTTACATGTAAGTACATATATAAATTTGTTTCATGAATTCATTTTTAAAAATGAATGCGATTAAGAAATTTAAATGTTAAACAAAACTGACACCATTCATATTTTCAAGGTTCTTAAAAGCTTAGAATATTGCCATTAAAAGTGAATAAAGCTAAAAAAAATATTATTGATTGTTTGTGTTTATATGTAATGGAAAGAAGGGCGTTCTGCTTTCCAAACAAAAAGATGCAGAGTACTTTAGGAAGTTAACTAGCTGAAAAATATTTTAATCGCACCCTTTATGCTTTCTTAGAATCCTGGCTTAGAAATTTGCTTTCGTTTGTTTCCTGAAGAGCTTTACATCCAGATGCACGATGTACGCGGATAAAAAATTTTCCGCCGTAAACTGAAAATGTTTTCAAATCGAATGTCTTTAGAATAAAGAATGTTATTTGTCCTCCTGATATGCTTTATCGAGTGGTGGAATTGAGCATTGAGTGTGAGGGTTCCACGAGTAACACTTTACTCGTTGATATATAAATTCTTCCTTTCTGGAGGAACGAAATGAGATATTAAAATACATTCCACTTCTATAAAAATATTGCAATAAGATAAGAATTTGGTTTGGTCGATAGAAGATCGTACTTTTCTTTGCAAAAAATCACATTTTGACTCCACGAGGTGGCAACGATTCAAACGATATTGATTCATAGACGATTTTTAGAAGACAAAAGTATAATGGAAGACGATGCGTCACAATAGGCAACGGAAGAAATGGCGAAGAATTGTAGTAGAAAGAATTTATTTATATTCAGAATATATTTTACAATTTGTAAAAATCATTTGGCATTGAGATTGAACTTAATTAAAGGATTCTTTCGAGTCATGAGATTGATTTTCATGGATCGCAAATAGTAGAATGTAGAAATTGCGAGTAATTTACATTTTGGTTAGTTTTTGTTTGCTTTTGCTGTAAATCTTTGCGCTGATTTTCCCCGTTACACGTGGTTTATTTAACGTTTCAAAATACTTAAAAAATATCAATTATTTCATTCGTTTTTTTTTTTTTTTTTTTTTTTTTTTTTTTGACTAATTATATAGGCTTTAATAGCACTTAACTTTAAGTATCAAAACCAATTTCATATTCTAAAATGAAAAAAATTATTGATTCTTTAGAACAAAAATCATTTTTTCTTGCACTTTCAATGTTACAAACATAATCATATTGTTTAAATTTATGAATTGGATTTAAGAAAATAAGTGAAGTATAGTATCGATTGAAATTAAAAACCACAGAATGTTTTTCAGGTACATTTTTCTTAAAATTACTTCCGAATTAATCTGATGTCTCTAGTTTTGCAAACTTAGATTAGGCTGATTCGGATGTAAACTATATTCTGAAATTAATTAAAATAATTCTACTGAGATACTTATTGATGAAAAATTAGTTCATTATAATGTGTAGTCAATTTGATAACAAGCTTTTCTAATTAATTAATGAAATTTTTGCTTAAATTATTGAAATTTCGAATCTTCTTAATCCACTTTAGCTTTGATATCTTAATCTATTTTAAATATCTACGCAAAGCTTCTTAATCCATTTAAGTTGCTACTAGTAATAAAGGGATTAAAACAGATTTATATAAATTAAATATGTAAGGATACTTTTGCAACCCTATTTAATTTAATTTATATGCAATCATGTTTTATATTTATTGTTGCGAAGAATTTTTGATTATTTCTGCTTAGATACACATGTTTTGTGTAATTAAAACTGACCGTTACCACGATATCAAGTGAAAATGAATTCCGAAAATTGAAATGATTTTAATTATCGGTTATTGATCTTGTTATAGGGCTCTTTAATGTACATAAATGTTGTACAATAGTACAATGCAATATATCAGTGCAAGCTCATAACATGCATATAATTTTTTGGTTAATCTGCGCTTTAGGTCCCCTACTTCGCCAACTCAGGAATTTGAAGCGTTTTCTCGCGCATGCTCAATAATTACTCGTTTGTTTTCGCCTTTTCATTGGTCGCTAATTAAATTTCACTTTGAAATAGCGGTAGAATTTGCGCCATGGCATCGGTGTTTTTGAAAACGCGCCAAGAAGGGGACCTAAAGCGCATTTTCACCCATTTTTTTAGTTTTACTTTGAAAACTTTGGGATGTGAAATTATGTCGCACGTAATATTTTTATCTTTAAAAAATAAGTTATAGTAACATTTTTAAAATTTTATTAAGAATGAGTGAGCCAAGAAACTATTTTTTGTTCCTCGGAATGCCAAGGCAAATACTTTTTTGCAAGCCTCCTCGCCAATTTCAACGAAGCTTTTCGTGTATAATAGATTACCGTTTGAATCGTGCCACTTAAACAATTTAAATCAGCATGAATCGATCGAAGTATTCATCGATTGTTTTGATTATTTTATACTTTTTTTTAGTTGTTTTGTCCCAGTCATGTGACTGGGATAATGGTCCCCATTATAAAGCTGAAAAGAATTCTCGTAAAGCAAAATGTCTATTAATCTGGTAATGAAGAATTGTGCTTTATTTAAATTTTTTTTTATTTTATAATTTCTCTTTTTTTTTCTTATTGATTAATCGCTACTTCGTGCACTGACTCCTATTAACTCCGATAGCTATAGATTGCATTTAGCTAAACAACTTGCAAATTACTTGTATAATGGTTAATCTGAATTTTTTTTTCATGTTTGCTAAATTTGCCACGGAAATTTTTTTGTATCTTTCTCTGCATCCTAAAATATTTCGATTTTGTAACCATTACTTTCTACTTATCTAGATGTGGTAATGGACATTGCCTAGCTTCGCTAGCAAGTTTAAATCTTTTCATTTTTATACCATATCGACGATGCACAGGCGCGCCTCCCTCCCGGCCACGATGCACATCTTCGCACGAATGCAATTGACAGAAACAATATTATATTAAAAAGAATTACGCTAATTGGATTACGGAAACTTAGA
>JAPDSC010047336.1:31420-41421 GCA_026290005.1 Latrodectus geometricus
TAAAATCGGAAATAATTTCATTCTTTAGACTGAAAATTTTTAACTATAAAAAATATAGTAATATAGTGAAAAAGTAGTTTGGAATTATGTATATTCATTTATAAATAACAGAAGTGATTGATATTGATAAGATCGTTCGATTGAATGATATAAAAATCTTGTTTAAAATTGTAATTATAACTGAATATACGATTCATAAATGGAATGGAGTTTAATCATGTTTTTTGATACTTGCTTATTTACCCAAGATTGATACGTGGATATTCTTGAAATTAAATATGCAAAAATCTTAAGAATCTATCGATTGCACAAAGATATGACATCACAATGTTAAACCATCAGGTCCGGGAATGGACTGACCCATCAGCTTCTGAGCATCTTCGGACTATTAGAAAACGAAAACATTCGAACAACAAGATGTTTGAAATCTAGAAACAGTCAATTGTAAAAGCTAGAAGTTGCCTTAGGGCGATACCCTTGTTCTTAGGAGGAGAAACAGTTCCATGCTAGGGTGGGATATAAAGAACACCAAGACGCTGTTCGTTGAATAACGGAACATGGCGCAAAACGTTTTCTCAAGAGATCACCATTTTTTTTATTATTTATATTTGGCAGTGGAGCTTCTAACACTCGCCCTCCCTCCCCTCTCTCGCTATAAGTCGAAGAACATCCCGCGAAATTCTCAAGATTCCACGGAATGGCTGTTGTAACATGCAATTTTCACAATCCAATGGAATTGAGTGAAGTATTCTTTCAAAGTTCTAATCCATATTTTTTTTTGCTGTAAACCCAGTTAATTATATGACTTAAAGTAAATATAAACACAAAATTGCATTTTAAATTGAAGAACTGATTTGAAATTTCATTTTAGCTGGTAGTAGAGAATATAATGAGGTATTCATCAAGAACCCACAGTTGGCAGACGTTATTAGTGCAATAAAAAATGGCGAGCTAAAGCAGTATGATACATAGAGAAATGCCAAAAATGACGTTTCAACGACGTCCAAAATCTGTTGTGTACCGAATTCCCCAATTGTACAGAATTTGGGGAACGAGAATTTTCAGGCAGAGAGGAAGTAACAAGCCAATCGATCTGGATGTATAATGGTAGAGAAAGCAATCGGACTTTCTTTCCTTTTCGACTTGGCAATGTTTTTATTTTTTTTTGGCGGCATTGGTGAGCGTAAGTGTTCACGCCTTAGCGTTGGCGCCTTGTTGGATGAAGCGAGAGGGGAGTGGGGGGAGGGGCCTTAGCTCTCTTCGTGGCACACCTCCATGTAGCTGGGGTCCCTCATGACGTCCTTGATCATGTCCTTCAGCATGTTGTACCGAGGGAAGATGGGGTACATGCGTGCGGCCCGGTACGATAGGTGCAGCGTGTGTACCACCTGCCTCAGGTTGGCGTACTTCTTCAGTAGTCGGTACAGATCATTGATGAGCAGCGTGTTCTCCTCTTCTATCTGCTGTACGGAGGCAACTGCAAAAGAAAGCAAACACGTTAATTGCATTTCACAGCATATTTGATGCCTTCAGCATAAAATGTAATCATATTAAAAGAAAATGCTATTTCTTGTCCTCGCATAAATATCTTGATAAAGGAAATCAGTTTTTTGATTGCAGAATCGCTTACATTAAATCAAGCAAAGGAATGGCCCTTTTTTGCAAATGACGGTGGATTGCAAGACATGTTGAAGCATATAGATGCTTCGTGCCCTTTAGCTGTTAACCCCATTAGACGATTCATCGAGGAGGATTTTATGATTCCAAGAATATATTTTGATTCAGAAATAGTCTTCTTGGAGTGGAAAGATTCTTTCCCCGAATGGCTGTTAGATTAAAGGCCAGAGTACTGGCTACATTGATTACCTTCCATTGATAATTCTTGTCCCTTGATAAAAGTTTCTGTTTCATTGATAAAAGTTTAGTGCCTGGTTTGTCGCTCTAGGGTCACAATTTGCAAACAAAGGCCTCATTGAGTATCGAACTACCATTTTAAAATAGATTTGGAAGCTTAACAAACATCCAAGAACTATTAAAATGCTGGCCAGTTCTGTTTGATAAAGTAATGAGATATACTACAAATCCCAAAATAAACGACCTGTTTTTTTGGCCCAAACGTTGCTGTATATAAATGAAAGATATTATCAAACACTTTCAACTGTTGTAAATAAGATAGCTAATGTTTTATCATTGCTGATTCTGAAATTGTTCAAAGATATTCCAGAATATTTTCAATTATTTCAAGTAAAATATCTAATATCTTCTCAGTTCCTGAATGATACAATTGAACATCAATCGTTGTAATTAAGTGTCCTCTCTCTTCTGAATTTGCTGATATTACTCTTCAACTTTCACATTTCTTAAACTAATGAAGAAGTTATGTGGATTCTTCAGTCCTTAATGTAAATACAGTTGTGTGAGTGACAAAGAATATTTTTCTCATATTCTTGGTTGAAAGTTGATCACGTAAATGAGTTGAGATTGTCATGATATTTTGTTTCAAATTGTCTAATTTCTTTATGGCTCAGAATTTTTTAATTATAATTTGAAATGCTGTGTGCTGTTAAAGAAATAACATTTTTGAGTAAAATGTATTTATATTTCTAAAAAATTTTAAAAAATGAAGAGAGGTATATTACTTATTCTTGATATAATTTGTCACATTATTTAACACATTCTGCACTTTGTTGTTTTAAGAGAAAGTTTGGGCAAATGTATGACGCTACCGTAGCATGGTGAGGAAGATTTTTGCTGAGAGGTATTTTTGCTTTTTTTGAAGATTATGCATGTCAAAAGTTTGATAAAGTCCAGTTCTTCCACTGGCTTGGAAGAAAATTACCAGCTCTGGAGGTGACTATGTCACCTAACCATGGTTCAAAACATCGAGGCTGTAATTTATGACTTCAGCCCAACAGGGGAATTAAAACACCTGGAAACATCGTAATAAATATTTTCATGGGTTGTGAAATAATCTGGATCAATTGGCTGAGGATATTTTCAGTTCTTTTTCTCTTGATTAGTCTCAGCAGACGTCGTTCGCTGGGTTCTAAACAAGGACTGGAGGCACTTCCTTCGTTTTTCCAATCGCTTACTTGGTAGAACCAGGAAGAGAGAAATCACACCTCATTATCGACTTTCTAATGATTTGCTAAATATTCGAAATCCCTAATTTAATCTGGAAATCCCTTCGGAATCGTTGGAAAATAATTGGATCGATGTATTGTTGTTGGCCCTCCCTTTTCGAAAGAAAGGGGATGAAAAGATTAAACAAGCTTAATTAACTAATTTAATTGGGTTTCCCGTTTTATTCGGAATGAGTTTGTGGCGGGACCACCTTGCGCTGCCGGATTAAGGCTGGAGATTGTTTGGTTTTCCTTCGAATGGAAAACAGCTTCTCTTTGGATGCTCCTCACCTCAAACAGAAAAGTTTCGATTTAATTACCTCTCTTCACTTCATGCAGACACCGTGATGACTAGGAATGCCCGGATGTACTTTTTAAAACAGATGGCACTGAATACAGGCCTGCGTTACATCAAATTACTTAATTGGGTCATTTTTCCTATTACCAGTTTCTGCCGAAACAAAGCTCATCACCTTGAACCACGGTCAAGTAACAGGGTCGACACTACAGCTGGCTGTTTTTATGTGTACCATAATAATGGAGAGTTTGCCTTGGTTTGGTTTGTTTGTCGTTCAATAGTCATTCTTTAAACTCATTATTTGGTTCTACAGTTTAAAGTGGACTGAAAACCACTACGAACATTTATGCCAAAGATGGGATTCGAACCAATGCCCTCTTGAATCATAAAATAGTGCACTCACCATTCAGTTGCCAGTTCGACATATCAATTGTGGTTTATATTGAATTTTTATCGTGCAAATCTTGTTTTCTTAGGAATAAATAGTATTGAAAACAAGGTTTTTGATTGTGCTATTTTACTGCAGGTTATTCCGAAAGTGGCTGTGGAAGCACAGTCTTCCAGATCCTCCTTTGCACCAGACTTTGGTGACGTGGTGGATACCCCCGCTCAGGTTCTCAGATCTCCATACCAAATCATACAATGGCAAATTAAACAAACAAAAATTTGAAAGTGAATAGATTCTCTCAGCGCTCGGGAGCGAACTTAAAAAAATTACGGATTCAGTTAAGGAGGTTTTTGAAATATGTTTCCAGCTGCCTTTTTCTGTCAACCAAAATAACCAGTATCTCGCCATTTTGAACCAAAAGCAAGAATTGAGATGAATGCACGAGTCGCTCTCCTCCTTCCTACAACAGCAGTCCTGCAAAACTAAGGAAAATAAAATACAAATTAATGATAGTATAAATTGTAATGAAATGTAAGAGGTAACTTATATTTTATACGTTTCAATTGATAATTGTGATACGTTTCAAGCTGTGTAATTTTCGTCATGTGAAATCACTCCATGCAACCAACCAGACCGTCATATTTTAGCATGGTTGATGGATGGGGTCAACGCCCGAGTGAATACTTCCCTCCCACGTCTGCCTTGGGACATTAAAATCTTTGGAAATATTTATTGTGGATTGGATGTTTTAACATGATGGTCTTCGAGTTGCGTCCGGTTACGAACTCGCTAACTTTGGGATCGACATCTTCTTCCTTACGACACACCACACCAGCGGCTATCAGATTTCCACCCTTCGATCTTTGATTATTTAACATTAACAGGTTTCCGTACCTCGTTTGCATCAGATATCTGAGCGACTGACCTTCCCACACACTTTTGATATTCAGATAACTCCATTAGTATGTTTTTTGAGTACGTAGAACCCCATGTTAGTGATAGCTCTTTAGAGTGGAAAGTCCCGGGTTCTATCCCATCCTCTTTAGAGCGATGACAGATCGGTGTGGCATCTCTGTGCTTTTCTTTATATCTATCTGGGAAGACACTCGGGATTCTCCCCTTGTGATACGGGAATACAGTCCAATATCTGAAAAAATTAATTCGTGGTTGATACTAGCATTATAGCAATTTTTGCCAGTCAAAACAGTCAGCATACACGGCGTCATACTTAAATTAATCAACGAAATCATTAAATTAAAAACTATACAGGGCTCAGATTTACTGTACGGTCGCTCTTGGCACGATTTTCGAAAGTTGACGATAAATAACAATTTCTGGCAACCCAACCAATTCTGACCAATCACAGATGAGGAATTTCAACCAATGAAAAATGGGGATTCTGATAAAATGGGAACCGACCAATGAAAAATGGAATATTCTGTTTATTTTCAAACCTCGCTTGACCAGATTGGCGAAGATGGCGAGATTTTTGGCGGTTTTTTGAAAAAGTTGCCAAAAGTGACCGTACAGTAAATTTTTACCACTATACAGTTCGTAAAATATAAAAACAAAAAACGTAGAGAAGTTTTTCTTTGTAAAAGAGTCATTTACAATTCAATTTAGATCAATATAATATTTCACCCCTGTTTTAAGCTTTCATTTCGAGAACCTTCTCCAATCTTATTATTGATCCTTACGTACATCTCATTGTTTATTGTATCATTCAAATGAGGGGAATTTTCTTTCGTAACTCGATGATTCGCTTTCTTATAATGAAAGTAGTTGGCACCGAATGTGAAATACAGATCACCTTCTTTTTTGAGATAGAATGCGATCTTCCATGGGTTACGAATGGGAAAGAGAGCAAACGTTCCAATAGGAAAAAAAAAAATTCTACTTTGAACAATGTTCTTGGTAATGTTTGGCGAAACAGATTTCTTTCCTCGAAGCTTATTTATGGGAGCAAATAGCGAGTAGGGTCTTTGGTCTTAAAGCGATTTGAGAATAAGGAGAAAAAAAGTACTTCCACTTGCATATGTCTTTTCATGGTCTAAACCACCGTCTTTTATTTCCGGGAAAGATGTTCGGAGGAATAGTTCTGTAAGTCCATTTAAGCTCCGGTGTATCTTCTTCACAGCGACTTTTATTCTCTTCAGATTTCGCTGTAAGAAATGTATTTTGTTGATTTTTTTTTATTTCATTCCACCAGTTTCAAAAAATAGGATTACGTGCGTTCAAAAGATCAGATAAAATTCTTTCAGCAAAATAAAAAAAAGTTCATATTTGTTTCACCGACTTTTTTTTTTTCTCGTAAATGCTTTTAGCTCGTATTTAATTCTTTTTTCGTTTTGAAAAGAAAACAAAATTTCAGCATAAAAAAAAGTTTTTGCTGGAATTTCAGCATTTTTGTTGGCTATACTATTGAACAGACAGCTGAATGTCAATTACAGTTCAATGGGGGTTGTTGGTTAGGCCATCGTTCTCATTATCGAAAGGTAGTGAGTGCGAATCCGGACTTTACCGAAGGTCCGCCATTCTTACTAAGAACGGCTTGTACACTTTAAATATTTGATGGTTGCAATATCCTCCAAGAGGAATAATACTTTTGTGAGTGGTAGATCAAGTATTAGGTTTCTTCCTTTTCCCTTATGCTTTCAAAGGATGAAGAATCCCACCCGGCAGCTTCCCCTTAAACTGCCAGAGCCCAACTCTGGTCTACGTAGATAGAAATATGTAGGCGTACACACAGTTCAATGGTTTGTGGGTTCGATTCTTACTTTGGGTGGAGATGTTTCGGAATGCACTTGAAAAAGTGGGGTCCTTTCAGCTTTTACGTGCAAAAAGAGATTGTGGATTCAGTAAGACCGTTCCATAGAAGATAGAGAGCTTTTAAACTACCTAAAAGTTTAACTGAGAAAATCCAGATGAGTGTAGAATGAAATTTTATATTCTAAATTTATATTTATTTGAATATATTGATTCGGAGTTAATTGCCTCAAATGTGTATGTTATTAAGGAATAACCTTTTTGATTTGTAGTCTTAATGGATTAGATGAGGTATATATAATTAATACTTCTCACTTGATGAAAAATTATACATATAAGTACAATGGTTCCTCATGCTTATAAATTCAAGTCTAAAGTCCAACACTACATTAAAAAATTTATGTGAATAATGCGATTTATTTATTAATTGTATCAGCCAAATTTTTATAAATGCAAATAATCATGTAATAATTCCAGCATAAATATGTATATAAGTGCAACAATGATGATTAAAAATTGCAACAATGAAACGCATATAATTGTAAAAAATACCTTGAACATGAAAAGCAACAATTCCATATACTTAAAAATTCAAACAATTTAATGATTCATTCCATAATAATTGAAGCAAAGAAGCAAAGTGCAATAATTTATGATACATAAATTAGTGCAACAATGCAATGATTAACCATACATATTGTACCTCGCTTCGGGCTTCGTGTTGGCTGAGAGACAATAAAACAATCTTTATAAAATCACGAGACTTATTTGTAGAAAATTCTACAAGATACAGGAAATTCCAGGTGGAAGTCACAATTACACGGCTTTTATTAAACTAATACAACAGTAAGCAGCTTCCAAACACTCTGGTACCTCAGACAGGCAACAGCTTCTATCGCTTGACTAGCATTCAAGACCGATCGTCTTCACTAATAATGTTTCTATGCTGGGCGGTGATATTTATACCTGAGTTAGCGAGAACTTCAAAGAGTTTCGCCGGGTTTCTGGAAGGTTTCAGGTTATCTCTTTTAATATTGCTTCTAGAGCTTCGGTGAGGAATTTTTCCAGGAGTACCTATTTTTTTGCTAAATAGTCTCCAAGAATCTCCCAAATATGTTGCCAAATTTTTAGGTATGCAGTTCTTAATATAGTATGTGCCTAAATTCAAAAATTCTTGCCCACAATCTGAGTATTTCAGATCTGTCTGAGATATTTTAATACAAATTCAAGAAACGTTTAAATATCTGTCAAAATATAATTATAATTAAATGATTCGTCAAATAAACCGTTAATCTGCGCTTTAGGTCCCCTACTCTGCCAACTTGGCGATAAATGCATCAAGCGTGGTAAACCGAACGTTTTTATACCTAATGAGCTCTTTATAGCAACCTCCATAGGAAATAATTAATGCTTTTTCGCGCATGCTCATTAATTATTTTTTTCTTTTGGCATTTTCATTGGTCGTTAATTAGTTTCAGTTTGAAAAATCGGTCATTTTCATTGGTTGCTAATTAGTTTAAAACCGTTAAAAATCGTATTCCATTATCGCCATGGCAACAGCGTTTTTGAAAACGCGCCAAGTACGGGACCCACAGAACACTTTCGCCAAGTTGGCAGAGTAGGGGACCTAAAGCGCATTTTCACCAAATAAACATAGCAGTGCAACCATTCGTCGATTAGCCTATACTTATAGGTACCTTCATGATTCTCGCCAAATTATGGTTGCGATTGATCGTCAAGTAGGCAAAACCCAATCGTATTCTGATTGCAACACAGTAATTGATTGTTCTGTGGCAACAAAAATCGCCAATAAAATCGATAGCCAAACAAAAATCGCATGTTTGCCAAGGAGGCACCATGAATATAGTTTTACAATATTCGTCTTATATGCATAATTTCATCATTCACGTAAATAAAGAAGTGAAATGATTGATCCTGAGTAGAGGAATCGAAATGAAATGCTTCTTGTGTAAATGCCGCTGTGTGATCACTAATGTAAGCACAGCCTAATTACTGATCATCACTAATGTAATGAAGAGTAAACAATGTATTGTTCACTAATTAGTATTCAAGATATCAAATTAGTCACCGGTTAATTATTAGCAG
Organism: Latrodectus geometricus; assembly: GCA_026290005.1. Lineage (NCBI taxonomy): Eukaryota > Metazoa > Arthropoda > Arachnida > Araneae > Theridiidae > Latrodectus > Latrodectus geometricus. Next base: position 40,101 of record JAPDSC010047336.1, read on the forward strand.
TAATAACAAACTAATGCACAGTAAAAAAATTAATTAAAATTGGTAAAATGGTGGAAATTAATTCTTCTGAATGAAATCGTAATATATGTACCAAGCCCTTCATATAATTAAATCTTCCTTTTGGAAACGACAAATATTTTCTCCTACAAACAATAAAATAAAATCTTATTGTTATTGTTACTGAGATAATATATTTATCATGTGATTGATTTATCAATCTGTTATCTTTAAAAGATTGAAAATTCCATTTCTATTTTCTTTGATATGTCTGGTGATTATTTCTGAAATAGAAGAAGATAAATCATATTTTGCTGTTTGAATCTGCATTTATTATTAAAGCTTTTGGCTTAAAAAACATTGTGAAAAAACATGCTCAGTGGAATATTCTTTCTTAAAGAACCCCGGGAGCCTTTTTCCTTAAAAGGGATTAGGGAAATGGACGAAAAAATCCCGAGCTCCTTAACTGTATAAAGAAGAGAAGTTCTTCGGTTTCGATGAAAACAGACTGATAAGTTCTCGGAATGCTTTTCAGCTTCACTATTTTATACGAAATCCTCTTCAACAGATAAACAAGTCACTGCTCTTGTACCCTAAAAGTAACAAGTTCGATACCTGACCCTATAACTATGACTAGTACACATTGAACGTTTTATAGGGTTTAAAATCCCTTCGCTGTTGTGGGTATTTACAGAGGAAGATGTCGGATCAGATGTCACTTGGCATAATTCAAAATGATGTGTTGAGCAGTTTTGGTCGTCAGAAATATGCAGTCGAATACGTATCGCTTTAGTCTCTCTTGATTTTAACACAGTCGAATTATTATTCAGGTTAGCCAATTGAACCAATAATTCTTTATTTTCATTTTCGGAATAGTGTTTTATATTTTTAGTTGAATTTTTAAACACCCTAATTCTTTTGTACGACCTCGAATTCATTTCAACAATAATATTTTTTGGGTACATTCTGTAATGAATGTACCTTGAAAAGTTTTGTTAATATTACTGTCCCCATGGATCCCTGACTTCAACGGCTACTCTTAAGGAAAAGAAGATTTATATAATTTCCCTCACTTGATCTCAAACTTTAATGGACTTCACAATCTCCTTTTGGCAGCACCTTATGCAGGGACACATTCGTCTGCTTAACTTTAAACAGATTGTCAGTGCAATGTCAACAATTTAACCATAGTCCCATATCTTCACAATTTGAACGAAGTTTTAAACTAAAACAAAGAGCTCAAAAATCAGTAATATTGCCATCCTGATTTTCATATCTTAAATGATAAAATAAATAAAAATACTTTGATTTCACAGTAAAAATT
>JAPDSC010047338.1:0-53996 GCA_026290005.1 Latrodectus geometricus
CTCTATGATTATAATAGTATGTGAATTGTAAAAAATTGGAAATCAATAACAGTAAAAAAGAACAGATATTCTATTGAACATGAACTTTAATTCATTAAAATAAATATTAATTTGACAACTTTTTAGCATTTAGTAAAAAGTAATTATGATAATTATGCTATTTTACTGATAAAAATGTATTTGTAAGATATATGTTTAAATTTTTTATATTGTTTACATGCTTAGCCTCAAGCAAAATTAGTGTCTTTCCCTGATCTTTAATTCTATTGGATAAGAATGTTCCACATACTTTATTTTTCTGCCAAAATGTTATGCCACTGCGAAATTTGAAAGTGGGAAAACCTTACGCGGGTGAAGGATTACGCGGATTTTATTAGATGTTCATATTATAAATATTAAATCCGCTAAAATGAAGAAATCACCTACTAAAATAGGTAAAGTATTATATTTTTGGCCTAAATTTCTGTAAAATTGCGATTTTAACCTTCTCCTTAAATTCATCTTCTACCATTTCAAAATGTCTCCGATCGTAAAACTCAACACCATTTTCAAATGAAAAAAATCACTAATGTGTCATTTTATATAGATTGCTTTATAATTATAACTAAATTCATTTGATCATAATTATATTATTCAATTCTTAAAATTCTGAACATCGTCTGATTACTCGAGTGCAATTACATGTATATCAGATAATTAAAATCTAGCAAGGTTAAGATACTTAAGATTTTCTATAATGTTTTTCTTTTATAATAATTAATTGAACTACTTTTATTTTCCCATTCATTAATCAGCTCATTGTAAATTTTAAAAACGAAAAATTCACTAGAACATTGAATTTCATTGTTTAAATATTGTATAGTGATACACTAATAATATTGAATTCGATCAATGTTTCAATAATGTAACAAAGAATCTTAATTTTTTGAAATTGTTAAATTTTTTTAAAAGAAACACTGTAATCTTAGTATTTAGGGATAAAATTTCAGTAAAGACTTCATCAAAAGCAATGTTTCTGATGATTTTAAATTTCCTAATGTAAAAATAAAGGGTTGAATATAGTACATGCTAACAAAATTGCAGCCTATAAATTCAAGGAATGGCTGCTTTTTAATAAAGGCTATATCAGAAAATATAGGAATAAACTAATCTAAAAGTAACCCATTATTCTTTTGTAAGAAACATCTGTTACAGTAGAAAAATGCCTTAATAATGAATATTGGAAAAGTAAAAACCATAGTGTAAAAAAATTTGATATTCAATTGAATTATATAGACTAAAAGATTTTAGAAATATTAATATTAAAATAAAACAATTATCTGTTTCTAGGGAAAATATAGATCATTAAATGTTGCAAATTAGTGCCATGTAAATTAAAAATATTTAATCAGCATGTATCATTAGAGATATGAATTAAGTAAAACTGCTCTGTTTTTTTATTTTATCACATTTTGAACAAAAGTAATATTTCTACCATTCAATGAAAATTTTTTGGTAAAAATAATAACTAGGATAATTTGAATGAAAAATTACTTTCATTTTAATAGCTTAATTTTAATTATTTTGGTAAATTTTTTTAATATTTTTCACTTCAATCTTTCCATATAAAAGTGTGGAAATCATAAATTAAGCTTATAGTGGTGTTGAATACTGTAGGCTCCATCTAAATAACTCTTACATGCAAAACATTGTTAAATTAAAAAAACCTTATAAAAAATGTTTAAAGAATTTTTTAACCTTATAACAAGTATAAATGATTTGTAAATAATGTATAATAATGTAGGCATAATATTATCAAATGCTAAAGCTTTTAGCAGTTTAGTATATAAGTTTCATTTCTTTACATTAGTTAATTCTATATAGTTTTTTTTTTTTTTTTTTTTTTTTTTACTTATTTTACTTATACTTGAAGTTTTATCAATTTGTTTCTAAACAAGTTAATGCATGGTACAACTTTATTACAAAATATTATTTGAACTTATTCACCATCTTTTATTTTACATTTAACTATAACATATATTCTTTACATTTAGGTTTTATTCCTTCAAGTACTCCCATTAATTCTCATAATGACAGTGGTTATATAGGAAGTGAAAGAAAATCTGTAGCTAAAAAACTATTCCACACTTTATCTCCCATTAAAGAGGATCCATTGCATGCAAAAAAGATTCGGCCTGATTCTGACTCTGGAATCTTCTCACCATCATCAATAAAGCATATAATTGTAGTTTCTCTTAATAAATTTCGTAAAATAAGAAGTGATTATGGAGTTGATCATAGTTCGCCAGATGTTGTAAGAAAATTAAATTTTAATGAATCGTCTGATTTATCCAATGAAATTTTTAGCAATGAAGAAAAGAAAGACAGTAAAGAAAAAGTTGTGACGAGGTTTCCTCTTAGTCATTTGAAAGGTGTCAAGCTTGAACTGTTTGATGATGTACAAAGAAGACCATATGAAATTGCCAAACAAAAATCAGATATTAAGAAAAAAGTAGATATTTTCAATGAACTAAAAGTTAGGAACTGTCAAGAAATTGTATCGAGTATAATCTCTTATTTACCTGATGAAGATCTTAATTCTGTATATGCTGTTAGTAAAACATGGAAAAAGATACTTGTGGAAGATGAAGTTGCCAGCTTGAGGCGAAAAGAATTTTTGGAGAACCAAATGATGACAAAGGTAAAATATTTATTACTAAAACATTTTATTGTTCAACCAAAAGGTTTATTTTATTGGAAGAATAACATATCTGGATGTTATATAAATTTAACATGAAACCAAAATATGTTTTTTTATATATTATCTTAGTTTTCTTTTAAAATCTTCTAACAACATGCTTGCTTACATACTATACTAATCAGTATAAAATTACATCAACTTGCGTGCTTATATAGTGATGTTCTGCTATCTGCATATATTAATAACTGAAAGTTATTTTCAAATCTTATCTCTCACACGGTCCCAGATTTGATGTAATTTTCAATTTTCTTGCCAAATGCTTTACTAATTTCTTGCCAATCAAAGTTGGACCGAAAATTGCATAACTTTGTAAAATTTTAGATTATGAATATTGCAATTTTCAATATTTATTTTGACCAACCTGTTAGAGTTCATCACAAAATAGTTTTTCCCATATTTTAAGGAATTTAAAACATAAGAGCCTTTTAAATGACTATGAAAATCCTAATGTATGATCAATCAATACAAGGTGTTATTTTCATGTAATTGTTTTTTAATCAACCAAATTATAGTGGTCACCTATTTTATCAATAACGTTGCTTTTAATATTGTTTTAAATATGCAAATATAACTCCATGCAACAATAATAAGTCAGTCTTAAAATATTTAATTTATATACTTTTTTTCTACTGGGTGACTAATGATAAAGCTGAAAACTGCTACTTATTATAAACTGCTACTCGCCATGATAAAGCTGAAAACTGCTACTTATTTAGCATTACTCAGTGGGTACCTGTGAACCAAGTCATGGAGGCGAGTAGCATTACCCACATTACACCACCACAAACCTGTTTATATGGTAAGCCACATTCATGTATCATCTTAGAAGAAAGGTCAAGGAAACACAGAGAGAACATCCATGCCCAAACAGGAATTCCAACCTGTGACCAACAACTTAGTAGTCGGGAATGCTAAACACTTGGAGCCATCCGCTGGCATTTATATACACTAGAGTATAATAATTGTTTCCATTTACGGTATTTTGCTGATAATAAAATTTTAGCCAATACTAATTAGATAAAATTTATATAGCTTGTTTTTAAAATGTTTGTAATCACCATTTAAATTAGTGGACTCTATACAGATATTCAATGTATTGTATTCTAAAAAGGTTTGCAATAGTACTAATAGAGCAAAACTTAATCTTCCAAGTACTCACCCTGATTAATGTATACATATAAAAATGAAATATTATTGTCTTTCATCACCTCCAAGTAATTATTATTAATTTTTTACCAAATTACATAAATTTTAGGTTTTAAGATAATAATGAAAGTTAATTAGGCTGCTGGATATGTAACAATTTCTTAATTTTTCCATTTACTATTTTAAATATATTAAATTATAGTGCAAATTTTAAATATTATAGTTTTTAATAGCTTGTTTCTTAAGCTTTACAATTTCTTAATATCATTTTCTTAAAATTAAAATTAATTATGAAAACTATACCATGTTTATATACCATATATACGTTTTCTTTTAAGGTCTTCTAACATCACATGTTTGCTTGCTTACTCAATACATTATAATTAGTATAAAATTACAACAACTTATATAGTGATGTTTTGCTATCTGCATATATTGATCTTTGATTGTTTGTGTAAAATCTTATCCTAGTTCCTGATTTGGAGTAATTTTCTATTTTCTCGACAAAAGCTTTGCAAATATCTTGCCAATCAATTTTGTTCAATTTTACATAACGAATATTAGAACTCTGAATATTCCTTTTAACCTATTAGTTAGACTTCATGACAAAATGTTAACAAAATAATTTTTACCATATATTAAGAGAAAATTAAATGATAATAAAAAGGCTACTTATGTTTATTCAATCAATACAAGCTATAATTTTTATATGAATGTTCTTTAATCAACCAAATTATCATGATCATCTTTTTTATCAATAATGTTGAATTTAATATTATCTTAGATCTGCTAGCCTAACTGCATGCGTTTATAATAAATTATACTTACAATATTTAATTTTTATGAATTGGAGTATATTAATTCTTTCCATTTGATATTTTGCTGGTAATAACGATTTTAGTCAATACTATTTCAATATATACATTTTTTTGGTTCTTTGTTTTTAAAATGTTTGTAATCACTAAATCAAATAAATCAGTGAACTCTATACTGTATTCAATGTATTGTCTTCTAAAAAGGTTTGCAATAGTACTAAGAGAACAAAACTGAGTCTTCCAAGCGCTTACCCTAATTAATGTGTACATATAAAAATGAAATATTATTGTCATTCATCACCTCCAAGTAATTATTATTAATTTTTTATCAAATTACATAAATTTTGGGTTTTAAGATAATTATGAAAGTTTATTAGGCTACTGGATATGTAATGATTAATTAATTTTTTCCTTTTATTATTTTAAATAAATTAAATTACAGTGCAAATTTTAAAAATCTTATTGTTTTTAATAGCTTGTTTCTTAAGCTTTACAATTTCTTAATATCCATGTTTATGTACTAAGTGAATTTAAATGCTTATTCTAGGAAAATCAACATGAATCAAGGTTATCTGGAATAAATGACAGGTACGATCGTTCAACAATACTTCAAAAATATGTTCTTGATGATATTACAAATATTACTCCTGTTCCCAAAAAAGAGCCATCTAAACAATGCAATGCCAAGTTTGAATCCTTCCTTAGGGTAAGTGTTTTTTAAGTGATGAAATATTAAATAAAATATAGGACTTGCTATAATTTTGCAATTTTTATGCAGTAATTTTATCGATTAATTCATGTTTTGTGATTAAAGGTGAAATAAAATCTGGAAACAGTATTAAACAAAGTTAAATTTATATATTATGTTGTAGACAAAAGTTCATACATAATGAAGCTTTGAAGATTGGTGTAGCTGGGCTGTAGTATTTTTTTATATAACAAAACAGATAAAATAACATTACCATCAAAAATATTTTCTTTTATTTTAATTCTTGGTTTCTAAACGTTTGTATTTTGATGACTGGTTCAAGAAGAGAAACAATTAAACTGTTCCCTTTAACCAAATTTAACTTAATCTTTTTACAGAGTTTTTATCTACTTTTATTGGTATCATAGTTATACGATTTTACAATTACTGCATACAAAATTCTACAATTTTCTATGAAAAGTAAGTCTATTAGAGCAGAATTGAAAACAGCTGTTCCTACCCTTTTTATAATTAATTTTTTTTTATACCATTGTCTTATTTTCAAATCTAGTTAAATCCTTATTTTGTTTTTAAATATGTCTTTATATCAAATTGCCTGCTCTAATTAATGGATTAATGCACAATTTTATTATTTACTTTGTGATAAAATAACTGATAAAGTAGATTTTTGTCAGAAATATTTGAGTAATGTTATAGGAACTTAATGAATGTAAGTACAATAGCATCATGTATTTAATATTCAGAATCACAAAAGAAATACAACTCTAATCAATAGCACTTAAACATATTTTTTTAATAAGAGAGGAATTTAGCTACCTTTAGTTTTTATATTATAAACACTTAAAGCAGTCAATACTAAATTTAATATTCATAGAGTAGAAGAAAATTCAATTATACAATTTAAGTAAAACTAGTGTGAAAATTAAAAAAAAAATTTTTTTTTTAAGATTAAATTGCATTTAACACAAAAATATTTCTGCTAGTCTTAATATAATCATTCTTAAATTGTGATACATTATGAATATTGTAATTAATTAGCAAAGTATGCTTAATTTGAATAAAAAAAATTAAACATATTTTTGATCAGTTATTTTCATACGAGATCTTAAAGAAAAGTTCAAGTAAATTACTGTAATATTAAAATTGCCTTATAAAATACTTTGTAAATTAAACCTCTTTAGCATTCCTTAGATAATTTCTACAAACTGGTATGGGTGCCACAAACACCATAGTGGATTCTTGCAATTTTATTGCAGGCTAATGTGTGTATGTGCAAAATTTGTTTGCACCTGTTCTTAAAGTTGTGATGTAGAAAAATAGTTTTTCTAAGCAGATCAACTTCAAAATTTTGAATCTTTGTATTTGTGTCTAATTACGGAATTTGATTAATTGAAATCGTGGTCATTATTAATTTTAATAAAAGTGAAGATTAGGAAAGCATTTTTACTTTATATGTTATTTGCGTGAAAATTGTAAATTATTTAATATCTGATTGTAGGACTTAACCCATTTATTTTTTTCTAAGTTCTTATTGCAGACAAAGTCAATTTCAAAATAGTATGTCAATGCTGCTAGCAAATGATTAGTGCTCCAATTCTATTCAGTTCAAGATTTTGTAGGTTTGAATCTTATCTCAGACTTGGATGCTTTTAGTGGTTTTTGAAACCATTTTAAACCTCAGGTTCTTATTGCTTTCACTTGCAAAAAGTAATTAATCAAACCAAATGTTAAAACAGTATAGTGTTTAAAAAATGCTCCCAGTAAAGTTTCAATTTTAAATTGTTATCATTAATTAAATTGTTTAATTAAAGCTTATATGCTTGTTATTATACAGGTTTATATTAGCTTTAAAATTAAATGAAATATTTAATGTATATATTTATATTAATTGATATATAGCATCAATAGTATTATATTGATAGTATTTATATTGACAATTTGAATGATTCAATCAAAATGAAGCTATACTAAAATGTTGTCATTTATATCTTTTGCTTATAGGAAGGAAAAAATCTTCAAAATGGCTTATTAATGAAATGTCCCAAGTGTTCATTTGCTGCCAAGAATCAAAATGGAAATGAATACATTTGTACTGAATGTGAATATGTGTTTTGTAAACATTGTTTATGTCCAATTCTAAAATTTCATGATTGTGAAAACTTTCAAGTACCAACAACTATTATTGGTAGCAAAAAGAGTAAAAGAAATTTGAGGCGGTTATAACCAAATAATGTAATTTTATTCCAAGATAAATGTGAAAACATCAAGATCATTAAATGCTCATAAAGCCTTTGTGATATCAAGAGTGATAGAGGTTTTAATGTATTAGTGCTGCATTTCAAAATCAGTATCCAGCTTTCTTATTCCATATCTAAATTTTTTAGAACAATCACTCTTGTAAATAATTTACTCTAGTCTCATTGTTCATAAAACCATTGTCCTTTCATTATATTAAATTTTTTAATATTTTTGCAATTTATTAAATTACTTTTTATTCAAATTATTTTGTAGTTAAGACCTTCAAATTTTTAAAATCTTGACATGAAATTTTTAATTTGAATTGGATCCTTGATGTTTAACATTGCTTTTTAATTTTAATGTATTTTTTTTATTCATTTGAATGTGCATGTGAGAATTTTTATACTTAACTGTTTACTGTTATACATCTTATTACCATGATAAAATCTATTTTCAATTATTTGATAATTTAAATCAAAATTTTTATCAATATATACTTATGTGTCGTGTATGTTCTTTCTTATTTTAGGGTCATAAGAAGCTTTAAACAATATTTTATGGTATGTATTGCATATGCAAACTTTGTTAAACTTAAAAAAATATATCACAAGATTGTTTAAATCTTGAATTTTGGCTTCTCTTTTAATTAAACATTAAACTATAAAATGATACCCTAAAATTAGAAAACCTTAAATTGTGTTAAAGCATTTTATTTTTATGATGCTTTCCAATGTGTTCTATTTTAATGATTCATTTATTTGTAAAAATATTTCTTGTTTCTTTATCCTTGTATTTCAACTGTAAAAAAAATTTTTTTTTTTTAAATAAAAGTTCATATTTCTGTGTTTTGAATTATTGATTTATTTCGATTTGAATTTTAGACTTATTTTGATCTAATAGGTTTGCAGTCTTCTTGAAAAAAAACTTACAAGAACAATTTTCTTTCAATATTCATTCGCTAATCTTAAATAAGTGAAAATCTTGTTCTAAAATTAGTTTCTATGTGAAAAAAATAGCTGAAGAGCAATAAACAAATCCAATCTAAACTTAGAGCTTATTGAAAAGCAATCTTATTTTTCCTTTATTTCAATCAGTAACTTCTTAAATCACATTACATGTTTTGAAACTCAAAATTTATATATTTTTATTTGGGTTAAAACATTATAAGTCACAGCTCTCTCTATTTTTCAGTTAAAATTGTACAAAGATTTCATTTGTAATTTTGGCATACTTCTATTATAAAATTTCTAGAACTTCATATTTATGAATATTGGTAAATTTTGATTTAGATCTAAATGCCTCATTTTCATCACACTAAGGACAATTTAAACAAGCAAAATAAGAATTAGTTTTTGGAATTAATCTGTATTTGTGTTAATAAGTACAGCATTCCTAAATGATCAGTGATCACATTAATGGACACCATTTTTATCACTTCAAAAATGTGCTAGTTGGCAGTTCATGGTTTGCTAGTATTACACATTTTTGATAAGTTATCTGTAAATTTACTAAATTTATTGTAATTGTAAAGTTCAGTATTCTATAAGTAACTAAAAGAAAGTACAAATTTCTAATAAAAATGCAAAGTAACAATGCATTGTTGAGTTTTACTGAAATAATTAAGTGCAATATCTATTCCATAACTCATAAAATACACCTTTCTTATTAAAATAGAAAGGTGTATTTTATTTTAATAAAGCAATACTTTCTAAATTTTATAGAGTTAAAAATGGTAATATTGAACTTAAATAAAAATGTGAAGCCATGTCAATTCAAAATATAGTGTCATTTGGCTACAATCTCAAAAAATAAATACTATGGTAATTTTGTTCAGAAATTTTAAAAATATGAAAGTAGTATCTATATGTTCTCTGATATAGGAAATGAGTTAGTTTCTATATCTATTATGGGTCTCTTGTAGTAAACAGTAGCAACTTGACAATTGCATATGTGATATTCCATTTCTAACTTCCAAGGAATTTTTAATATTTGTGTATCACATAAGAAAGGTTGGAAAATATTTTAATTCCAAAGAAATGATGTATTAATTTTATCACAAATAAATTCATATGTAATAAGCTTTTCATAAAAATAACTTATAATTTTATTCAAAATATAACTGCAATTTCAATTGAAAGTAGTGAAAGAAATATTTTATGTACCTTTATAAATTGTAAAGTTTTTATCTCACTGAATCCAATCATCAATTAATATAGTGATTCTAATTTCAAAATTTGGTATAGCAATAATTATCTTATTCATTGAGAACAAAAATTTTATTTAAACTTTGATTCTAATCCATATTGAATAAAAAAAAATAGAATGATCAATAAACTCATTAAATTATTACTTGAAAATATTCCTTAAATAATTAGTGTTTCCTGTATGGAATATTAAAATAGAGAAAAAAAAGTGATCAATTCAATAATTGATCTCGATTGCTACTTTTTAACTTTTTTCTTTAAAGTAGTGTCAACAATTAGATTATACATACAGATTTGCCGACATTTATGCACGATAGCTAGCTTTCCTTGATAGCCTGGATTATTTTGTTTGCAAAGGACTGAATACATGAAATGAATAGAAAATTGTGGTAATGAAAAAATCGTTAATTTCTTTTATGTTCTATTACATCATGTGTTTACTGCATAGCATTCTTGCTCTCTTTTAGTGACTAGAAAGAATTTGGCACCAAAGATTTATATCATGTTTGATGAGCAGTTTTTAAGTTCTTCTTAGATGATAGCAAGCATTTCAGCTTCATGACTTATGTTGCTAATATTTTATGAAAGTAATGACTAATAGTAAACCTAATATAAATCGTATTTTCAACCTTGAAAATGGTTACTTTCGAGTTTCCATGTATTAAAGCATTGTCTTAAGTTATGATTACAACATATCTCATTGCAGTTGTTTTAACGTTTCTTATTATGTTGAAGGTCCATAACATACAAAAAGATCAACCAAGCATGTCTAAATTGGATACCTACCTCAAAATTGATATTCAAAAATTAAACCCGTCATAAACGTAATACTTCCTTTGTGATAAAGCATAGTAAACCAATCATAATTTCTGATCATGTTGGACTACTCTTTAAGAAAATGTTTCTGAAAAATGAAATTGCAAAGAATTGTTGATGTGCTGGAATTAAATTTTACATATATTACAGAATAAGAACCAGAAAATTAACAAATTCTTGTTACTCTAACAATCTTCAGTTTCTGCTGCACGTGATGGTTGTAGTAAAGCTAGTGATTCAAAAGTATACCCTGATGTAAACTTTTTCAGTCCTATTCATAATTTGATTCAAAGCTGCTTGTCATTTCCCAGCTTAACAATTGAAAATTATTAAAAAAAAAGTGTGAGATACTTCATTCAAATGTTTATTTTTGCTGGCAAATATACAGGATGAATCTCTAATCTGATAACTTACTTCAACAAAATAGATATTATTGAAGTCTCACAAAAATTGTTTCACAAAAGATTAAATACCAAGAAAGAAAAACAATACCACCCTGGCAAAAATTTCATAAGTATAAGAACTTTTTTTAGGGTTAATTCCCAGTGAACGGTACGCTCCTTGTACGGAACGCATATATACATCGGTATGCATATATACAATTATAATTAATTGTATATAATATGTATACAATTATATTATTTGTATAAAATAATATAATTTTATATCATATAATTGTATATTGTATTATTATATTAATTGTATAAAAATAGAGTACCGTACACTGGGATACAGCCTTTTTTAGAAATAAATTGGAAATTTAAAACTAGGAAAACTAACATTTTTTTTCACTGCATACTTAATAAATAATTATTTACAATCAGCATGATTCTCTGTAAATTTCTGAAATATTTATAATATTTCTTTTTATTTTATGGCACAAGATACAACAACCATCTTCTGGCATTTGTTTTAAAAGTGCATAGTTTTCTATGTCTGTTTTGGCCTCCTGGGCTTCTTATTAGAGCACTAAATTTCATTCGTCTTTGACGGTGTGGAGTTTGTGGCATTAACCTCTTCCTCGTTGCTGGTGGTGTTGCTGGACGACGTTCCTGGACATTCAAAAAACTCTGTATTAGAACGCATGCAAAAATTGCATGCCCTGTGTTCGTTATGTAATAAGAATATGAACTGTGTAAAAGTAATGTTAATTTAATAGTTTACTTGGTTAATTTGCGGTTTAGATCCCCTACTTCGCCAACTCACGAATTTGAAGCGTTTTCTCGCGCATGCTAAATAATTACTCGTTTGTTTTAGCCTTTTCATTGGTCGCCAATTAAATTTCACATAGAAATAGCGGTAGAATTTTCGCCATGGCATCGGTATTTTTGAAAACGCGCCAAGGAGGGGACCTAAAGCGCATTTTCACCCAAATAGAAATTAATAATAACTTCTGATGATAACAAATACTTTGTTGGAACTACGGACCAATACTTGGTCTGAGGTTGAAACTCAGAAATTAAGATGTCAACAATTTGAATGTTTTGTGTTGACTAGTTTTACTTTGCTTACTGCTTAGAAATTTGCCAACCACGATTCATTTTGAAATAAAAGAATCTATTATAAGTTCTGATAACAGATATAATTTATTTCAGTATTACGATAAAAATATCAATCTAAAACATGGGTTCAGTGTTTGTCATGAAAAATAAAGGTATCAGATGTTACCGTGCAGTGTAAAATTCTTATTCAAAATAGCTTTAAATTTAAAATAAATATTGTTTCAAAATTCTTTGAGACCATCTTTCTTTTATACCGTTAAAGGAAACATGGAGATTTTACATGACAGAATAATCTCAACTCACATCCAAATAATATATATTTTTAATCCGATGGCGTGATTTGACATATACTTAGGACAACCTGATTTTTGAAAATTGTTTTGATTCTCTTTCAAGCATTCATTACGCATCTGGCATTCAGAAGAATAATCATAACAACACGTATCACAAAAGAAACATTAAAAATGTATCCCAAGAAACTATTCGTTCAGATGACCGATCGCCAAGCACCTTCAACTGTACAACAATGTCTAGGATTAAATCCAGGATCTTCTACACCAAAATTGTGACCCCACTAGACTATAGTATTTTGAAAACTGGGCATAATTTGATAGGAATTACAACAATCACGCATATTCGAATTCATAAACTGCTCAACTGAAGACCAGAACTGTAAACATTCATTGTGTCTATTTCAAACGTAGAACAACAGAATTTTCAAGATGGAACGAACTTTTCTTAAACATTAAATTTAAACATGCAAGGACTAAAAAAATAGCAGAAAGCTGTGCTAATAAATAATCAGAGTCACTTCCCGTCATCTCAGCAATACGTCTTTTAGTACTTTTGATAGCTGCTCTTAGAAAGCTGTTCAGTATCATTATCATAAGAATAGTTACCTATGAACTGATGACTATAGTTACCCTATGAAGGTACTTCAAAATTTCAGTTTTCTTTACAGTTTCCGTGATAAGATTTTCTACTTTTGACCTGCAATCACTTAAAATCCAAAAGCCCATTATGACAAATATTTACGTAGCAATTACTTTTAGAGAAACATTATACCTATTTACAACGGCAATTACAATTGCCGTTGTACGTAGATGGTCTTTCTTTTATATGGAAGTATTTAAGATAAATAAGAAAGTGATTGATTAAAAGCATTTTGTACAGCCATAGTCGTACAAAATATTTGTATTCAATCAAAATTTTCTCTTTATTAAGAGAACAAATTTTAGTTATGTTTAATATGTCTATACAATAATATGTCCATGCAATAGCTTCCTAGGAATTGGCATTTTGCTGTACATACATGCAGCGAAAATTTCAGGTGGTTTAATATTATTTCTTTTATATTACTAAATGTATCAAAGTTATGTAAGAAAATATTAAGGTTTTTGAATAATATGTAAAATAAAATAATAACCAAAATATTTATTTTGAAATTCTTTGCATAATTTAATTGCATTTATGTTACTTTCCTATAAAGTTTTGATGCTATTGTAATGTACTGAAATACTACTGCTGCATGAAAATTATGAAAGTTATTGTAATATATACCTAATTACATTTACTGAATTTATAAATAATTTCAATATACATTATTGGTAATCGTTTTTCATTTCGGTTTGTTTTTCGGTCAACATCATTTTTTGAACATGGGAGCTAACTAGACTAGAACTTTAAGAAGATTCCAGACCACTGAACACATTCAAAAGCAGAATAAGAAATCAACATTTGAAATACTGAATAAGAAATCCGAGAGAAATCGTTCAGTTTCTTAAATAACTTTTTATTCCGATTCAATATATTCAGAAAATAATTAGCAGATAATTTTGTAAACTTTTTTCTTTTATGAAAAAATTAATATTTAAAAAAAAAAAAAAAAAAAAAAAAAAAAAAAAAAAAACGTGTACATACTTTTTATTTAAACATAGTAAGAAAATATTTTCCTCCAATTTATTGAAAAGTAAAATATGTATGCTAAAAACTAATGATTGGGAAAAGTGTTGTTAAAATTTTAGTATACGTAACACGTTCATAATGAAAATGAATAAACACAACATTATATTCAAGCATTTATACTTATTTTTCGTACCATTAAATACAAATATATATAATTCTTATTTATAATTCATTTTCATAAAATTACATAAATAATTATACTGAGTAAAAAATTTACAAAAAATGTAAAATTAATTGTATCAAATTTCACCAAACCTAAAAACTAACGATTGGGTAAACTGTTGAATAATATTTTATGAAAAAGTAATAATTAATACTAAGCACACACATACATGCATATATGACTTCCCAGCCACCCACCCTTTTGTAGTGGTCAGCTTCCATGAGTACGTATTGGGAGGCCCTAGGTTCGAATCCCGGTTTGGGAGTGAATGTAATTTATCTTTCTCTCTTTCCTGTCTTTGTCCTTTCCTTGTATGAACGGACTATGAATAGTTACCTATCCTATAGATGAGTACCTGTGATATATGTGTTTAAATGTAAAAAAAAAATCTCCAGTAATCCTCTTTAATGTGATCTACAATCATGTTAGTATAAAACTCCAAAATTGTCCGCCATACATTAACCTAACCTTATGACTTCTCTGCACACGATTTAAAGTGTAGGTTCCGGAATAACTTGATGTATTGTGAAAAAAATTACTGTTGAGTGATAAACTAAACAACAATGTTCCTTGCAAAGTTACCGAAAAATCTAGGAAATCTCCAAAAAAGACTCTAGTGTTATTGAGCTTTTTGACGTAAGTTTGATATATTACATTGCACCAATCAAAATTTAAATTTTGCATCAGCACCCGACATCTAAATTTAATGCTGACGTATTGTCAACAATCAAAATTTCCCGCTGGATTGTGGCAAGCACTTAGAAAATGTTTATAATAAAAAATTAATAAAATGAGTTCAACATGAAGAATAATGAAATTTCAAACGTTTTAAAATATGTAGAACGTTAATTTCTTGTTGAAGGATAAATGCAATTAATTTTTGATTAAATAATCCATTGTGAATCATTATATTGTTAAACAATTTTAATGTTTTGTATTGCAAATAAATAATGGAACAATCATCAAAACTTCGAAGGAGCTCTAGGTCTACTGCTCCTATTGTTGTACTAGATTATTGTGAAGAATATGAAAGTGATATTTCGGAAAAAAATACAAAATATTCAAGATCTCGGAAGAAATATAACTGTTCCAAGAACGTGATTATTCAAAAATCAAAATGTAACGTTTCCAAAAAAACATGCCTAATGACAAAACAAACTATTCCTGAGAAAAAATTCTTTCCAATTTTCACGTCCTTACATTCACTGAATGATAAAAAGGGTGCTTTAGAAGAAAAGTGCTTTCTTGAGAATATAATTGATGACTCAAACGTGAAAACGAGGAAGAAATCTCCATCTACAAGGAATAAAAATTTAAAAAAACATTCAAAAAATCAATCGCGACAATCTTCAGATTTTAATATTACACCTAATTCAAATCAAGAGCATCAGCGTGAGAAAAATTTGCATCCTACAAAAAATATGAATTTTGAAAAGATGACTAAGGATTCCTCTATTTCACTAAAATCTAGTAAGTTATTTCCTATATTTTCTAACAAGTCCACACCAGTGTATGAAAATATTAACGATGGTGATGCTGATAAAGTTAAGAAAAGGAAAACTTATAAAAGGAAGAAGAGTAATGATAAACTCCTTCTGGATGATAATCTGTCCCACATTGAATCTGAAAGCAAAATAGAAATAAATAAAGTATCTGTAAATAATAACGCTTTAGAAGTAAATATTTCGAATGTACCAAACACTGTCGAGAATAAAGGTAGAAAGCGTAAATCAATAGACTATGAACATAAAACATTGAAAAAGTTTGCACCAGATGTAAAAAAGAATGATATAAAGATTATGAATGAATTAAAATTCAAGGGTAGAAAGAATAAAAGAGCATCAAATTCCTCAAAGTCAAATATGGAATATCAGAGGGTTACTCGTTCTCAGAGTAATAAAGTTAATAAGGAAAAATTAAAAGCACACACAGATGATGTTGAGATTTTGGATGAAATATTAGAAATAAATTGTTTTGAAGCTAAAAGAAAAAGATATATACCTAGTTCTAACAAACTGAGCCAGAATCATGCTAATCGATTAAAAAATCAAGCTAAGCATAGGCTTGCATTAAGCAAGCAAAAATCTAATGCAATGAAACTTTATCCTCTTTTTGGATCATGTTCTGCAAAAACAAATAAATCACTTACAGTATTGAAAGATAATAGTCTAAATGTTAATAAGATGTCTAAGAAAAAAAAGAAAGCCAATATATCAGGTGAAAACTTAAAATTATCACACAATAGTTATAATTTACAATGTAAAATTTCTCGATCTGAAATAACTGAAGCAAATATTTCTAATAGTTCTGTAGAAGAAGTAATTGAAATAGAAAATATATCTTGTGAGAGAAATCTAAAGCAAATAAATTGTGATGATGAAAATATCAGTGAACATGACAGTAAAATTATCTTTAATAACCAATCTGAAAGCAATTATCCAGGTTCAAAATATATAAACACTTGCTTGTCTTATCCCCTATATTCTCATTTAAATATTGTACAATGTTTATCAGAAACCGTTGAAATGGTGTCGGATTTACATAAAGAAGAAGAAGATACATCTGAAATGAATTATCCTAAATGGGATAAAATAATGGGTTTAACTGATATCAAGTGTATCGAAAAGGATCAAGTTTATATTGATAAAAATTTAAAACCACAAATTGAATTCACCTTACCTGCACTTAGTGAAAATTGTGATCTCTTATGGACAGATGTTACGGACAATAATTTGCTTAGTTGTATCACACACAAATCTAGCACTGAAGAATTACGGCAATGGTTATTGCATTGGAAATCAAAGTTAAATAAAAATGCTTCAAAGCAAAAGTATGATAGGGATAATATAGAATATTCATCTGATAGTTGTGATTCAGATTCAGAAATCATATCTAACAGTATAATACTTACAGGTGTACCTGGAACTGGTAAAACAAGTGTAGTTTTTACTTTGGCCAATGAGCTTGGTTTTAAAGTATTAGAAGTTAATGCTTCAGGAAATCGAAGTGGACGAAATATTACTCACCAATTGAAAGAAGCGTTAGAATCTTATCATGTAGAAAATGTGAAAATTGAAGGCACCTCAGATAATACTACAAATAACTCTCATGAAAAGTTAGTAGGAAATGCAGAAACTTGTAAGAATGAAAAATCTGTTGCGAGTTATTTTTCAAGCAATGGAAAATGTGAAAAGAAACAAAATATACAGAAAGTCAATAGCATAAATAATTTTTTTAAACCAAAAGAAAGTGATATATCTCATTCAAAATCAAAAAGGAAACAGTTGTCCAATAATGATACAGAAATGCCTCCAAATAGTTGTCTTCCTGTTGTAGAAAAACCTGTTATAGATTCTTCCTGTAAAATTTCTAGCCATACTATTATTTTGTTTGATGACATTGATGTTGTGTTTGAAGAAGATGAAAGTCTTTGGAGTACAATAAAAAATTTTTTAAAAATTTCAAAAAAACCATTTATATTTACAGTTGGTCGTAATTTACCTATTGTTATAGCTAATTTAAACTGTGAAATAAAAATTTTACATATATCGCCAGTGACGAATGATGAAATTGTTGACAGTTTAAAGTGTCATTGCATAAAAAATAATCGAGATGTTTCCTCAGTTGATTTGGAGTTATTAGCAAACTGGAATGCAAGTGATATGAGACGCAGTTTATTACATACCCAGTTTTGGGCTGCACCTTCAATTAAAAATTCAAAAACTGGCAATGATTTTGTGCCTTGTGAATCAAAGCTGGTGAATAATTTTTTGTCATCTCATAAATTTTCTACTCATTCTTTTAGGAAATTTATATTTAATCCAAATTTTCTCTCTGGGTGTAATGTTATTTCTTCCTATCTTAGTCAAGGTTATGATTTACTTTATAATAACTTGTTTTCCATTTTAAATGTCATAAATGAACAAACAATGAAACGAGAATGGAATGATGTTATAAAACACTCTGAGAATTCTCATATTTCAGAAGCTCCACCTGAATCTAACATGTGGGAGGAAGCATGTGCTGCATTTGAATTTAAGAAAAAAGTTCTAAAAACAGGTTCACCATCAAAGGATCTATTTATATTCTCGACAATTTTGGATTGCTTTAGCTTCAGTGATATGTTGAAAGGATATTTTCATAAAAACATAGATTTGCTGTCTCTATATGAACGAATTGAAAAGTGGACATCAGGTTTACCTGCATGCAATGAAAATGAAAACTTTCATATGAAAGCTTTGACTTTAGAACTCATAAGTTTAATACAAATTTTAAAACTTCGAGAAATTGATAAAGATTCTTTAGTGTCTTTCAATTCATCACAGAATGAGCTGCAGCAGTTACTGCTTGTGCAACCTTCTTTAAATATAAACGATTCATTTAAGAATAAAACTGGTAAACTTCTAGACAGTATGGCATTGCTTTTACCTGCCTATCAGTATTTGAATAAGACTGCATTAAATATGGACTATTTCAGTACTTTGAAAAATATTCACTCATTTGAGTTAATGAGAAAAATACAGAGTGGTAAAAGGAGTAACCGATTTCTTCATTATTTTGATTCAATATCTTTATATGTTGATAAATCACAAATTGATTATTTTTTGACTTAAAAATATTTTAATTTTTTGATATATAATTTACAGTTAACTAGGTTCTAATTTTAGATCAAAGCCAAATTAAATTTTTTTTTAAACACAAAAAGTTAACTTATTGCAATTGCTTTTGAGATTTAAAACAAACATTTATGGGATTGGCTTGAAATAGTCCCTTGTTAACTGAAAAGTATCATATCTATTTAAATATATGTAAAAATATTTATATATTAATATAAAAATACTTTTAATTATTGATTTCAAATTATTTTTCTAGGAAAAAATATTTTATTTTACTTATTGAGACTTGAATAAAATTTTAATCTTACCAAGATCTTTATATGGAAATGTCTTTTAAGTCATGAAAAAAACTTGAATTTTTTAGTTTACAAAAGTGACTAAGTTTAAAAAAAAACAATAATTAGGAAAACATTTCAAAAGATTTATATTGTAATATAGATAAAAAATATTGAATAACAAAAGATGCAATTTTAAAAAATATGTTTTAAATTTATGTCAAAAATATATAAAATTCACATTTAAATGCAAACATATTTAAAAAAATTTTTATTTCAATTAAAAAAATTTTTGGAAAAAAAAAAAAAAAAAAAAAAAAAAAAACTAGAAATACTTATTTACAATGGTCATTAACATAAGTTAGAATAAATAATGACCAGTAAAATAAGTCAGAAATTATAAATAAGTAGGAATATATATTGGTTGTTTTCTAAAATCCCACTGCCCTAGAAAGTTAGAGAAAATCTCACCAAATTATTTTATATTTTTTTAAATGTACATTTAATGAGAAGTAATAGGAAAAGTTGTATAAAAATTGTTGAAATTGATGTTTTATAGCAGGGGTGGCCAAGACATCGACCGCGGTCGACTGGTAGACCGAGAAGACATTTTAGGTAGTCAACGCGGCTATCCCTATAATGACCTACGATATTAACAATTTAATTTATGACTTATGACATAAAATCAATGAATTGTTTAAAATAAAAATTTACTACAGTCTACGCTTTAAAATCCAAAACAAACTGTGCATAGATTTAAGATTAAAGGTTTACGATTTTTTAAAACCTAAAACGGACATAATGAGCTCGATTAAAACATTCAAAAATCTATAGAAAGGTATGCATCTCAATTAAGAAAACATGAATTGAGAATCTTCAAAAACATGGAGGAAGAGTGGATCCATAATCTAAACCGAAACTTCGAAGATTTCACTTAATACTTACTTGTTTTGTTTGAAGAATTTGAAAGAAGATTCGCTGACTTAATTAGGTTGAAAAAAATACTCATTTTTATCATATTTCCATTTAATGAAAATGTCAACATTGATGGAGTATCTGAAAAAATAGGATATTTAATAGATATCACATCAATCACGGTCAAGGAAGAAATTATTAAATTAAGATACGATATATTTCTTAAATCCAAAGCATATTTAGCGATACTGATTTTTGGAAATTAATTTCTGAGGTATCTTTTCCAAATATTTACAAATTGATTTTGTATTTGAAATCATATTTTGGATCGAGGTATTTTTGCAAATCTGCTTTTTCAACCATGAACAAAAAACAAACATTGGTTGCATTTAACAGATGAACATTTAATTTCATGTTTATGCATTGCAATAAGCTCGTACCAGCCACAATATGATAAACTTGTTGCAGATATACAGTGCCAAATTTCAACTAAACAAAGGATGGTCAGTTTTTGATATATGAATACTTTGATTATTTTCGTCACTAAATTTTTATTTTGTAAATATTAAGTTTTTTTTTAGAAAAATTAAACAATTTACCGTATTTTCTTGTTACTGTATGTACGTTAATTTAAATATGTACGTTAATTTAGCTCTGCCATTGAGTAGACCGCCTTCAATTTTTTAAATGTGGAGTAGACCCCAGATCCCAAAAGTTTGGCCACCCCTGTTTTATAGCATACAGTTAAAAGATTGTGTGAAAAATTGTGACACAGTTTATTGTAAAAACTAACTAAACCATAAAGGAGCTTAATTTTTATTTATAAGAAAAGCCATTTAAAATAATATCATTTGTAATGTATTTTAATTTATCATTTGTAATGTAAAGCAGAGAAACAAATATTAAAACTGAACTCTTTAAATAAACAAATGGTTTACCAAAGTAGCAATCATGTATTTAGTATATAGGTTTCTAATTAGTGAAAATTGGTGCTTATAAGACTTTTGCTATGTTGATGAGATTGTACATGTGGAAATATTATTTAGTGAACATTTTAAAAAGTCATGGTTTTTAAAACCATTATTGTTGCATGTAAATAATTTTTATTAATTTCAATTATGATCTTTTATTATTATTTTTTTTAATTGAGGAGGGAATTAGAATTAATGCATTTGTGTATGAAAATATTAATAAAAACTAATTGAATTCAGCTTCTATTTGTAAGGCAATGTGAAATATATTTAAGATTTTATAATTCACACAAATAAAAAAGTTTTTGAAATATATGCTTTATTGGTTATTTCAAAACTAACATTCTTAAATTAATTGAAAAGTGTCTGTAAATCAGATTTATGTTGTCATTTATATTTAATTTTTGTTTATTTATATTACTTATTTTATTTTCGTAATAAATTATTACAAATTCTTATTTATTATATCATTCATGTTTGTCTTATTAATATTTTTATCATTAATAGTGCATCTTTGTATTTGATGCATCTTATTATTTTATTCATATTTTATGTGTTTTACATTATGAAATGTCGTGCAAGCTAGAACAATTATAATAATAATAATATCTAAGTGTATATTTTTAAATATGTCTGTTTCATTTAATTGTTAAGATATATCTAAGCATGTTTTTAGAAAAATATTTTGTAAATTCTTAACTAAATATATTATTCAGATTCTTGTATTTAATTTTTAAAAGTTGCCTTTAACATATTAAATTACACAAGGTTATATTCTGCATATAATAGTATATCTATGCATAAGAAAACCAAGAGTAAAACCTGTATCTTATACATAATAGAAAATACCTCATTTTACTTTTAAAAATAAATACTTTGACAAATAAGAATTTTTGATATTCTCGTTGAGAATATCAAAAATTAAGTTATAATTTATTAATTACAAAATTAAGTTATATAATTTTTATTCAATAATTAAAAATTATTTATTACCAGATACTTTTTTTCATTAATATCCACTGACAATGTTTTGAAATCTCTTATCGAGGCTTATGTATTTTATTTTTAACTGTCTATTGATATGTTGTAGGCAAGAAGGTTATACTATTTTTAACCATTTATTTTTTGCTTTATATTTATTACAATTTTATTATGAACAGTTTAATGATTTTTTTTCATGAATGAATTATAGCCTTCACAAAATTTTAGGTTTAAAATCAATAAATCTTAGCCTTATATATTAATTTAAAACTAAGACGTTAAATTTATTTTTTAATGAGGAAATTAATGTGAAAAAAGTCAACTTCAATCAATCGCGAATTATGAAAATATATATGTATTCTATTATATTTTTCAAAAATTAGCATTTTATGTCAATTCTAACATGCCTTGCAATCTTGTTTTGTATTTTAATTAAAATTTTGATTTTATATATTAGCTGTATCAATAAAATTTTTACTGAAGAAATTTTTTGCCCATTTAAGTTAAGTATAAATTCTAAAAAAACTAGTTTTACTAAACTATTTTCAGATTAAATTATAATTAATGTGCAGCATTTTTTAATTTTGTAATTAAGGTAATACTTATTTGTTTTGATTGAAAAAAATAATATCTTTTTAAAAAGAGTAAAATGTGGAACAAACTAAATGTTTATAAGACTAAAAGGATTTATAAATGATGTTTAGTCCACAAAAATTTTTTATGCAAGATGAAGCAGTTTAATATAAAATTAGAATTCTATAGCTTATTTAAATATTAGAGAAAAATTTGCCAATAATTGTATCAATGATATATCAATAAATTTAATATATGTGATATGCATTTTGTTATTCTACATATTTGTGCTGTTGAATGATTCATATAGAATGTTTGAATTATGTATTCTTTGAAAATATTCTAAAGAAAATATTTTTTACTGAAATCTAAATTTCTGCATTGGTCATGATATGGTTTTATGTGGGGAAAATTTCATTTTGTGTCTATTTCATTTTAAATGTATGTATTTATTGATTGTTGTGCATGATATGTATGTATGAATTCAAATTATAATTTTATGAACTTTATTTATTGATAATTGAAATATTCTTAAAAATGTATTATGTGTTATTCTTTACAATTTCTTAGGTTCATATGTTACACTAATTATTTATATTAACACATAACCAATTTTTATATTTTTAATTGAAAAAATCATTAAAATATATGGAATATTAACTTAAATGCATGGAAAATATTTATATTTCTAATCATTATAACATGTTATATATATTACATGGTATTTTTTTTTTTTAACTTTGAAAGATAAAAATGAAATATTTGTATTATTTTATTTACTAATGAAATGAATGAAAATAATAAAACCATTTCTTATTTCCATACAATCATTTCTTATAATAATGCTATGAAAAGTTTATGAACACATGATACTTTTTTCTTTTCCTATGTTACTTTTTTAAAAGGATGAAGAAAAAAAATTTTTTATGGAATTTATATTTTATACTATTTGTGACATAAATTTTAGTTAAAAGCAAGTTTTTTACTGAATTCTGATTTACTAATTGAAAATTCTCTCTAAATACTGGAAACATAAATTACTTATTTCTAGTTAAACAAACAAAAAAAATCCAGTATTCATGTAACAATATTTTTTTTTTTTTTTTTTTTTTTTTTAAATTAAGGACATGGAATCTAAAAATCATAGAATGGAAATTTTACTTATTGATATTTAAATATTCTATGGAAAGCCTTTACAGAGTAATTCAGTTAAATCATCTTGCTAAAGTTTCAGACTTGTTTTTCTTGCGGACCAGAACATTCTAGTACTTTTTGGAGAAATGTACTGTTTAAAAGAATATCTGATTAAAATTTATTCCTATTACATTGAGAGTTACTCAAGTACATATTATCTCAAATATTATGGGTTCCTATAGTGAATTTTATTTTACTAATAATTGCTCTTATATCATCTAATATATGTGCAAAGGGATATTGCAGGTCAGGCTTAATATTTTTTACACATTTAATAAGTTCTTGAAAAATATCGTAACATATTAGAAATCAGAAAACTTATGATTTTAAAATATCATGGCTATGACTATACACTTTAATAAGTTTCAATTATTTTAAAAAATGTAATTTTTTTTTGTGAGTTAAAATCATTATTAACTCAAAATTAGTTTTCTAACTTATAAAAAAAACAGCATAAAGACTTTAAATTACTATAATCTTTTTTCAAAACTGATTACAGATAGCATTTGAAAAAAGGCTAATTACTCTTTACTCAGGTATTCTTCAGATGTATATGTTCCAACTGATAAAATAGACACTTCCCAATTAGTTTACAAGCAGCCCTTGAGTTTGGCACATAATTGGTTCCTGAAAGTGTGTGCGAATGTTGAATGTTCGAAAGTAGAGGGATGTTAAAAAAATATGCTCTGAAAACGGTGTAGTATTTATTTATCAATATGTATACATATTGAAGTTAAAGAGGCATGTTAAATGCTTTTGAGTATTTCCTTTATAAATTTGTCAAGACTTAGTTCATTACCACCTTTTCTTTTCTTTTCTTTATTAAGATTTTTATAACACTCTGTCTTTCTCAATTGCCCTACTTAATTGAGATATACGTTCTCCATTGGGTTCACATTCTTTCATGATGGTTAAAAATTTGACAAGATGCATGGAGGCTTCATATTTGTTAAAGAACACATAACTTGTCAAAGTCTTAACGTTTTTAACAGCTTCTTCTTCCTCATTTTCATTCTGTATTTCACTATTACTCAATTGTTGCTCAATTAAATATTCATTTGACAGCAGTGCTGATTGAGATTCAATCAACTCATTAACATCTTCTTTGTTGACGTCCATGTTTAGTTCATCAGTGAGTTTCTGGTGTTTCTTCAAAATTTATAAAATCGCTCTTCATTTCTGGGCAATTGTTTCTCGGAACCTTTCACTGTAGACTCTTTTATTTCAGCCCATGAATCTCTAGTATCATTGTTTTTTATTTATTGTAATTTTTCCAAACATCTCCTGATGTTGGCCGATCTTACCTGTCACTTGTTTTGATGGCTTTAATCATTATTGTGCTCATATAATATCATTTAAATTAGCTATCCCTGTTTGGTCCATGGACTATATGAGACAGGTAGTAATGGGGAAAAAAAAACACAATATTGTTTTCCAGGTATAAATTCTGTCGAGATTTTAGGTGTCCTGGCACATAGTCTAAAATTAATGCTTTGAACTGTAAATTATTATTTTTACAATATTGTTTAACTGTCAGCACAAATGATAAATGAACTAATCTTTAAATATTAACACAGGCATTTTCATTTGATTTCCAAATAACCGGAAGCATTCTTTATCTTTTCCGTTCAATGCTCTGAAATTTTCTGCTTGGTAAACTAACAATGGCTTCACTTTTAAATCATTAGCTAAGTTTCCACCAAGAAGTAATGTCAATCAATTTTTAGAAGGCTTGTGTCCAGGGGCAATTGATTGTACCTTTAATAAGAATGTACGATTGGGAATTTTTTTCCAAAACAAACCAGTCTCATTTACGTTGAATATTTGACTAGGAGAATATTCTCGATCTTCAATAATTTTGGACAATGAGGAAATAAATTCTTTCGCAGCATTTATATCTGCATTGGAAGATTCTCCAGTAAATTTAATATTATGTAAAGAATATCTCATTTTAAATTTGTCAAACTTACTTTCCAGCCATTACTTGTTTGAAATACGATGTTAGAATTTTCGTTTAATGTAGTCTTCCAATCTTCATAGAAACTAAGAGCTTTAGTTTGAATAATTAAAATACTCAGAGGGGCATTATTTTGATGTTGATCATCAATCTATGATGACAAAGATCTTTCCATTTCATCCTTAACTGTGCCGTATCTTTTAGAAATAATATTTGAAGATGTATTTCCACAATTTTGAACATATTCCTTAATTTTACAAAATTGAATAGATCATAGATCTGTTTACACCGTACAAACGTTCTATTGAAGCAAAATATTCATGGTTTTTGGAATGTTCAATTATTTTTATCTGTGTTTTGATCACATGAAATTTATGAGTCTTTAAATTCTTTTTGTTCATATCAAAACTGCAGTTTTTCCGTTTCTAACATATGTTTATCAATTTCTAAGGGCGAAATATTTAAACTTAAACAAATTAATCAAAAACACATGTTGACACACACCCTAATGTAAAACTGAAATTGTTTTGACCTCTTGATACAACCAGAAGATTAAAAAGTTGAATTTTCTAAAATGTGCGAAAGTCGAGGGCCGCTTTTATATAGATGTGATGATTTACAAGATAATTTTATGCACATTGTGTTACTAAATATATCTGATCTATTCATACTAATCAACATTTAGCATGGAAATTTTCTTAATGCTTAGTTTAATATTTCTAAAAATATTTTAAAATGTTGAAATCCATGTTTGCCACAAGTTACTTAAGCAAAAACTATAAGAATAAAATTAAAGATGTTAATATTTCTCAGCTGAATTATTTGTATAAACAAGCAATGCACACAAAAAAATTAAGATCAAATTATATAATTTTTAAAGAATACATTCACAAAATCAAATAAAATGATTTATTTTCAGACAATGTACAAATTTATATTCAAGTTCTAATAAATTATAATTGATCAAGGCAAATTTTATTTATTATGAATATAATGAAGTTATGTACAAAATCTCTATGACGCAAATTCATAAAGAAACTGAAAGTACTTTAAATGGACAATAATATCAATTTGATTCATCGGGAGCCATTTTTGCATTTATAAAAAGTATGTTTTTATAATAGCATGGTTTCAGGGTGCTCTAATAGTTTCTTAAAATGTGATAACCATTGTGCCCCTACTGCTCCATCAACAACTCGGTGATCACAACTTAGAGTTACACTCATTACTTTGGCAGCACGGAAACTGAAATTAACAATAAATAATAATTACACAGTAGACAATGATAAGTACATGTGACATTAACACTCTAGTCAATGAAATTATTATTATTATTTATAGAAAAAATTTCACACACATAAATTTACTTTTTATAAAGTCATATTTCTAAAACTTAATTCTTTACACTGTAATGAATTAAGGAAAGTACTGTCAAAATAAGTAAATAAAATATACAGGTTAGTAAAATTCTTATGTAAAAAAAGGTAAATTTGGTTACAACTATTCTTGGGAAATTTTTTAAATAAGCTGACCATAAATCTATCAATGCATAAAATTAATAATCTCAAAAAATTGAACAAGAATCCAATACTACAATTTTGCAATATAAGAATTATTATAAAGCCAATTTATTTTTTAAGTCAATATAAAAGTATGCTTTAAAAATGTAGAATCTAAGAAACATCTTTAGTACAACTGGAAGCTCAAAAAATTAAATTGCTATCAAACATAACCAACCAATCTATGCAGCACTCTGCTTTTCTCTAAATTAAATCTATTATATTAACCATATGGTAATAATAAATTTATTAAATAAAGCAATGTGTCTAATAAATTATTAGCATGTGCCTAATAGTGAAATATCTCTGTAGGTTTTTTTTTTTTTTTTATTGATACTTAATAAGTGCTAGATTAGAAAACTTATCTGTCATAATTTGAACCTTAAAATTAAAAATCACACCCAAAATTTTGCTTTAAGATGTAAGTAAACAATCTATGCGTGCAATAATGCTATTTTTTTATTATCATTACAATAGACTGCAGTTAATATTTTTAATTTTACAATTGATAATTATTTTACTTTGTCTCTTGAAGCTTCTAAAAAATATATTCTTAAAATTCTTACATATCTTTTCAAAACATTTTCATAAAAATCAATGAACAATGCAAATTTATTATAAAAGTAAATGGCACAATATATATAGTTATCTTTGCAAGCCTAGTTTCATTATTTTATATTTCAGTAACTGTATTTACTTTCTCACATATATGAAATATTACACAATCACTGTCATTATCAATATTGAAGTTTAAATAAATTTCAGCTACAATAAAAAGGTATGATTCCAAATATAATACATTTAAATGATTTTTTTTATTAAAGTCCATTTTTCAATTTTTTCCAAAAACATGCCATTCATTCAATTAAATAATAGTTTTTTACTAAAATTATAAAAAATTTTAGTTGATTCAAAGAAATCAAAAACCAGTTTCTTCCATTTTAAAAAAGATTTTGCAAAAGTAAAATTTCTTTTCTTTGTATAAATTTTTTTTATTTATTTTTGGCTCTGATTTATATAAGTAAGTTAAATTTACTTTCCTTATTCAAACTTTTTTTTTTTTTTTTTTTTTTTTTTTAAATACTAAATTATACTAATAAACTAGATCTCCATATTTTAATTTTAAATAATTTTTGTTATAAAACATGAAATATTAATTAAATAATAAAATATTTACCATTAAGAATAATATAAAGAAGAGTTACTAATAAAGTTATTATTAGAATTATTCTGAAAAATTTGAACACATTGACAATTACATATTAAATATAAATAATATAACTTACCCTTCCTCTCTTGTATCATCAGGAATTAAAGTATTTTCTGTTCCTCCAACAGCGAGTATGCAAGACTAAAATATAAAAGTAAATTATAGTAAAGAAATAAAGTCATTAAGAAAAGAAAAAAAATATCATGTTTAACTAACTTGTGGAGGATTTATGACAGCAGAGAAATTTTTTATTCCAAACATTCCTAAATTTGATATTGTAAATGTTCCACCCTATAATAAAATTATTAAAAGAAAAAAATTAATTTAAAAAATGCTTATTTCAGTAAAAAATAAAAATAGTTCAAATATACTATAGGATACATTCAAAAGTATTTATGAAATTTACTTATATTGTATGAGTTGCACAATACATCAAAATATAAACTTTGACAAATAATAATCCAGAGTTGTAGATTTAATAATTTTTTTTTTCAATAATTTTGTAGAAAGTAAAGAAGAATTAATTTCTACAGAATTAACTGTCAAAATTAATAAAAAACAATGATAAACTCTGCAAATTCAGACTAAAATGCAAAGATATTTTTGTAAATATAAACAGAATATACAATGACAGAAAAAATCTAAAAATTGTATAAAAGTTGGTGATATAGACAATATTCTCAGTTCCGAAGGCAGAATCCAATACTGTTCAGCACAGACATGAAGCATATTGTCAAATTGAAATTAAATTAAGTTTCTACTTATTAATTACTCAACAAGCTATTGTATCACCAACAATAGTAAGCCAACATTTGCTAATAATAAGCTAGTTTAAAAAACAATTAGTTTTCACAAGGATCAATTAAAAATATCAAATTAGATATTCAGAAATTCCTTTAGACTTAGAGAAGTGTAATGGTATTTCTTATAATTTTATTGCAATTGATAAATAATGGAATTATATGTTAAATGGAAGTGGAAAGAAAGTTCAGTGGATATATAAAGCATGAAACTAAATTTGTATGCAAATGATATTTTGATGTGTATTGTCTAGGAATAAAATGAGTTTTAAGTTTTTGCTATATGAAAACAATCAATTAGCAGTGATGAGTAATACCATTAGCTGAATACTTTTCATTAAAAATTGTGGAAATAAAACAATTAGTCATGAGGAATTATACTCAACAAAAATGCTAAACTAATGTTATAAAAAGAATCATACATAAGCATAATACATAAATAACATTGAATAAATCTAGAAAAGATATGACTGAGAATACAAATATTTACAAAACCTACATTTTTGACATCTCTCTTAATCTGATATATCAGGTCAGTTCATTACATTCAGAAAAATTTATATTCAATTTAACTTACAAGGAATGCTCAGCAGTTATATCTTAAACATTGTAATTTGAATAAGAATTTTATGTTAAATAAATAATAAATTAAATGTTTATAATTTCACAAAACTTCATGGTCAAAAGTTCATTAGAAAATAAATGAAAATGCAAAAAGAAACAGCCTAACAACCTAAGGTAAGATATCTACAGTGTAATTAAATTCTGAAAAAAGTTTTCAGATATTTGCCCAATTCACATAGCGCAAGGGAGGAAATCTGGAAAAACTTCCAAGCATTCATTTTGACAGACATGCATGCAAAAGTGCAATATTTATCTTTCATATTTCAACAGAAGCTGGTTTGAACATAGGAACTTTGAAGAGCGATCGCTATCTTATTATTAGCTATTGTAAGAGCCAATAAGAATTCTTGAAAGTTTCATGTTTTATAACTTGCAATTTGATTAGCATATAAAAAAATAAAGTTATATTAAAATCGACTTTTAACAAGTAATCAAAAAAATTCAAAAATTATATTTCGTACAATTAACAAAAAGAATTAAATATTATTAAGAGAGTTTTTATTATTAGGTGACAATATAAATCAATTAAAAGTAAAGATGCTAAGAAGATGACCTACCTGGAATTCTTCAGGGCGTAATTTACCTTCCCTAGCTTTATTAGCTAGTCTTTTGGTATCAGAGCTTATATCAGACAATCCCTAAAAGTAAGTTAAATTTGTCTCAAAAACATTAAACTTACATTTTAAAAATCTGTCTTCTATTCTGTAAAACTTAGTACTGAGAATTATTTATTAAAATTCAGAATTAATTGAGCATTAAAAATGAAGTTGCTTGATTCTTAACAGAAAAAAAATGAAACGAAAATAATCTATAAATTTTGGAATCTATAGCCGAATAGCATGCAAAATTGGTACATATGTAAAATCAAAGGAAACTTGGTGGAAATTCTGCCAAGTTGACAGTAAGTTTTATATTGTACTCCAGTCCATATTTGATAAAAATTAAAAAAATTTATTTTTAATATTGAAACTAACACTTTAGAACATATAATTATTTATGTTACATATTTTCAAAAACAACTAAAGGTAATTAAAATTTACTACTTTAACAATGAATAGGCTATTCAAATTTAAAAAAAATGCATAAAGAAATAATTAAGAAACTCAATAGTTTGGTGATTTATCACCAACAATAATTGCTGGGCACAATCTCTTTCCTTTCTTTTTCTTTGATGAGATATTATACATATAGTGCAAAATTCACTCACTAATTTCCCTTTTAAAAATTTTTTAGTTAACTGCATAGATTAATTTTAAATAGTATAATTTAACTCATTAATTCATAATCAAATGGAAAGAACTATAAAATTTTTTTAAGAAAATCAATTAATTTAATTTATATATAAAACAAACAATACTTTAGCATCTGCATTAAAGACAATAGGTGTGATGAGGCCTCCATCAGTGCTTACAGCTACACTTACATCAACAGAATTATACCTTCAAAATATAAATAGAATAATAAGCTGAATATTGCTAGTTTAAAAATTAATTTTAAAATAATGCTACATTAATGTAAAAGCATTTTGAAGTTATAAAATAATTAAATTAAAAATTTTATAAAAATTTTAAAAAAACATTAAATTTTTGAAAAATGATTTATTACATTTTGATCATAATGTGATAAAATGTTGAAATTTAAGTTAAAATAGAAATAATTAAAATTAGTGAAAAAAAATCCTTTAAAAATTATTTGAGTAATTAAATTTTTAAAAGAATTTTAAACTGTGAAACATAAACTATCTAAACTTCATGAAATAGGTTTATTATAAAATGATATTGATTGAATATTACATGTATGTTATCATTAAACTACAATTTTCTACACATATATAATTTCTATGCATATTATGAATTGAATCAAACAGTAAAAATGATAAATTAGAATTAAATTATCATTTTCCACTTTATATTTGAGACTACTTTTTCAAACTAAAATTGGTCACAAGCTTAGAAACTATAAAAAATAATAAACTTTTAAATATTTTAAGGACAATTAACTTCTAAATGCAATGAAAATGCAAATAAAATTAAAAGTTCTTCTAATTCTATAAGTTTTGTAGAAATAAATTATTCTTTATTAAATTCTTGTGAATTACACATAACTCTAAACTATTATTCTATAACAACTAATAGTTTTAAATATATTTGTCAAAAGATATAACCCAAAGTAAAAAGATATATTTATCTTTTTACTTTTTCTATATTGCTTTCTGCATCTGAAGAGATGCAGAAAGCATAAGGCAAAATTATATTACACCCAATTTAATGAGTAGACAAAGAATGATAAAAATCAAAGAATAATAATCAATATTTAATTAAACATTTATTAATTGATGTCATTATTGTTACTCTAACACCTAAAACCAAAATTAACTAAGAGATTTCAAAGTAAACTACAAGCTGATTCATAATATCAGAATTTTATTTCTCTCAATCTGCTGCTTACCTTGATGTATTTTCTAAACTGGTGTAAAATAATTCAATTAATGTGATGCTTCAGGGTATTTTTCTTGTAATTTACAACAATTTTATTTAAAGAGTGAATACAAGTGATTATCAAATAATGTAAATATAACGAATAATAGGGGTCTTATAATAGTCTCGAATAACAGTTGTTATAAACTGAAAGGTAGTCCAATTAAAAGTAACTCCTAAACCATATGAATAAAATATTTATAAAAAATCCTTTATTTGTAAAGTAAAGGAACACCATTAGTATAAAAAACAGGCTAGCCTAAGACTAGTTTTTAATAGTATTTAGAGGAATACAATACTATTCTTCATGAAGATATTGTGAAAGTTCTGAATAAGATGCCCTAATTGTGAAAATATATAAAGCTTGAGTAACTGTGTAAGCCTAAGTAAATGATTAACTTCATCCTCAATATTTTATCAACCATGATTGGACAAGTGCACTATCATCCTATTATATTTCATCTCTTGCCAGAAACAAAGTTTGCAGCATAGAATGTACTGGGTCGGTTAAAATTTCTTGATACTCCTCCCCAGTGATACTTTTTTTCAGGGTTATCATTGCACAAAGAAAAAAACATGGTTGCTTATAACAGGATAGATCCATCTCTATGATTTCCACCCATGAATCTCTTTCAATGTGGCTTTTTTTTTCAGCCACTAATTTGCTTTGCCAAGCATATCTTGTGTGTATGATATCATGATTTCAGATCATATTCAGTACCTATAAAAATGTAAGAAAGTTGGGATGTTTTGGTCATTAAACAGGATCTTACAATTTAGCCTCTTTGAAAGTTTGAAAGATCCAACAGTTTATGCTTTTGAAAAAAAATATCCAATACTTACAGAACTTCAATAAAGCCCCCATATATTACTAAAATATAAGCATTTCTATTCATAAAAAGAACTGGTAGCTATTATTAAATTTTAAATGTTTACAAAGCATATTAAAAATGTCACTTTTGTTCAATTATTTTGATAACCTCATGTACTTACTTTTGATATAAAATTATCCAAGAAATTATTCTTTAGCATAGTAGTTATACTAGTAGAACAAATCAGAAAAATACTCAATAATCTAGATACAAGTGATGTACAATATATTCCCAGTCAGTAATGTGGGTTAAAAACTTAAATTAAGTAACATGTTAGCAGTATTTTACCATTTAATTAAAATTGTTACAGTTTTTAATTAAATGATCAAGTACAGCTAGCATCAATCTTGTATATTTGTTTTAAAATAACCTAGTATGAATACAGACAAAAATATATTCCCTCTTTTATACAAAATTATCTCATCCATATGCATTAAAAAGTAAATTCAATAGAAAAAATTAATTACCATTTCAAATCTCCTTTAAGTATAATAACAAATTGCTCTTTATCCACGCACATAAATTACTTTTATTGTTCTCTTGTTGTATTTCCTAATAAATATTTTTTATGGGATTTATTAGAAAGATAGTAAATATTTTTGATTTCTTGTTATACTATTTTATTTATTATTTTCATAGCTATTTAAAGAAATATTGAAGAGATAAATTTTCTCTACCTTATATTCAAAAAATATTTTAGAAATATTTCTGAGTTAGGGGAAGTGAATTATTTCTAAATCATTTTATGGTTAGTGTTTTGTACACAAGGGCTAATTGGACCAGAACATTTAATTTAAAGTAATTTACAAACGTCCATACTTGAGGTGGAAATTGAATCTATGAGCTTTCGAATTAAATATTGAGGTACTAAACATTTCAATGTCGTTACATTTTAAGAAAAGGGGAAAAATAATCCAACTAGTATAACAATTCAAAGTAAACTATAATAATGCATTCTCAAATAATGCTCTTGTAATTAAAGGTAAAATATGTTTTTATCTTTTCAAAAAAATTTATTTTTGTTTCTAAAAATTTGTTAAAAAACAAAATTAAGATCAATATTTTATTGTACCTTATTATATTTAGTGAGAATGAATATCTTGCTGTGTAATTTGCAAAAAATATTTTAATACAGTACCATTTTATATCGAACAAAATAATCCTCATGAAAACTGGAAAGAATTCTAAAAAAATATATTCTCTCTTTTTAAACAACTTAAAAATTTAATATTTAGAATTTTTTACAATAATGAAGACTTATGGTATACAAGTTCATTTTTTATGATTAAACGTCATTATATTTTTAAATAACTTAATAATTTCCTTTTTTATTAAATTTTTTCATTACATAAATGTATTTATGATATGAATAAAATACTTATTTCAGCACAAATGATATATGAATTTTAATATTCATAATACCATAAAATATTTTAAAATCAGAATTATTTAATGGATGATTAATATCAAAAATAAAAATGAAGCTAAAAAAATTATATTAAGAGGGACAAGAAAAAAACTTTCAAAAATGTAAGGAAAAACAATGCCAAGTAAATTAGCAAGAAAAAGTAAAACTTATGTATTACAAAGACAAAATGAAAGAAAACTATAAAACACTCTCTAACTTTCAATGTCAAAATATTTCATCCAAAAATAAAAAGATATAAAACAAAAGATTAATGGTTAATAGGGAAAAAACTTACGATAGATAGCAGAATATTTCACAACTTTAGTAAATGAAAAAGGAAATTAAGAAATAAATATTGAAGAATGGGAAATTGCTAATACAGATTTATCACCAATAAAAGATAAGTTTCAATATTGTAGTAAAAGAATAAAATATAAGACATCAAAAATCTAAAACATTATCAAATTGATAAAAGATGAGATAACATTGTGATAGAACTAATTTATGAATTGTTTAAAAAAAATATAAGAAATAGAAATTATGTCAGTAGAATAGAATTTGGATATTATTTACCCCATATATAAAAAAAGATGCAAAATATATTGTAAAAATTAGAGGGATAAAGTTATTAAGTAGAACATAAGATGTTTTCAATTGTCTTAACAAATAAAAATTAAATATGTAAAGAATTTTTTTGCAGAATAGCAAAGTAGATTTAATAATAGAAGAACTGTGGATCAGCCTTTTTTGTTGGACAAATTTTGCAAAAAATTTATGAATGCTTTTTAAAAATTTAAATGACCATTTGATAATGCACAGAATAAAATTATTTGAAGTAAAGCACAGGTTTGGACTAGATAACTTATAAAAATTACAATGATAAGCACCAATGTCAAAAGAAATATAGGAGTGAAAGCTGAAAAATTTGAATTAAATAAAAATGTTAAGTAAGGTTATTTGTGATTAACTGTGCTGTGTCAAATATTGCCTAAATCCAAGAAATTGATCAACAAGAAAGGAAATTTGTATTGACTTTGAAAATATACAAATCTGTGCAAATGTAGATAATATTGTAATACCAGTAAAAACAAGCTCAATACATTTAACAAAAGAATTTATAAAAAAAAAAAAAAAAAATTTAAAGATTAATGAATAAAACTAAATTCATAATTATTTAACATAACCATTCTTCTTCTCCATAATAACTTCTTCTGAAGAAAATAAGTGCACACAATTAAAAAATTAACGACAAAAGACTTACTTGTACAATAATTTGTTAATTAAAAATAAAATTATTAAAAAATGTGAAATTTATGTTTACATAAACAATCAGATACAAAACAGAAATAAAGTAGTATATGTTAATAATAAAATTTTTAAAAATTACGTTTAAGAAATATTAAAATGCAATTACACAACATTTCAGTAAGATCAAGTTACTTACAGATCCAAAACTGAGATGTTATCAAACAAAGATGAAAAAATATTTTAAAATGTAGAATCATTAGAAGAATTTATAAATATGTTTAAAAATAACATATGCGGACAAATACAATAATGAGCTAGTAAAATTAGCAAAGAAAAAATATATTAATCAAGAAAGATTTATAAAATCTAAATGAATACAGTAGCTAAAAAAATTATATACCAAAATTAGGGGAAAAAAACTGGTATGCTAAAGAAAATTATGAAAGAAATCATCAATAGGAAAAGAGGAACATCAAGATTGAGATCGCTAGACTAGATGGATGATTGATTTGAAAAGAATGCAAATAAAAGTCTGATAAAAGACATTTGTGAGATTACTAAAGAGAAAGCCTAAACTTACCCAGGTTTGTAGAATTGGATAATAATAACTGAATAACAATAAGATTCATGAAGCATTTCCTCTAATATTACTTAAACTTCTCTTACTTTATTAACTCAAAAGATTGTGATTTTCCCAGTGTATATTTTATGAAAGGCACAATCAATCAGATTGATACAATAAATATTTTTTCATATTTCACTTTTGCCAATTTAGCCATAATTTGTTTAAAAAACATATGAAACTCTTTTTCTAATTTTTTTCAATGTAGTTATTGAGAATTCTTTTAAGTAAGAATATTTCATACTACATTTGAAACACATTCCACATATGCAACTATTTTTTTTTCCCCTTTCTTATAACTGCTCCATAATCATCAGTACAAACAAAGCACATTTCTAACAATATATAATTTGTTTAAGTAATCATTAATAACATTGAATATATGAAGACATGCTTTTTATAA
The DNA here is from genome assembly GCA_026290005.1 of Latrodectus geometricus. Classification (NCBI taxonomy): domain Eukaryota; kingdom Metazoa; phylum Arthropoda; class Arachnida; order Araneae; family Theridiidae; genus Latrodectus; species Latrodectus geometricus. The sequence continues at coordinate 37,004 of JAPDSC010047338.1, forward strand.
TGCTTAGTTCACTTAAATTCATTTTGCTTCATGTATATTATACAAATTACATTATAGGATAAAATAAAGCATAAATATTTTCTATTTTAAAAATAGGAAGCAATTTGTTAAATGCTTCCACCAAAAAATTATTCAAAAATGATAAAATTATAGGCTAATATTGTAAAATATTGTTATTTTGCAATTGCAATCTCATTATTTTAATACATTTTCATTGTACTGTAGGATATTTGGTTTGGTTTGTTTGTCACTCAACAGTCATTTTTTGCGCATGAGAGCTAATTAAACTTGGAACATACAGTTTAAAGTGTATTCCAAACCACTAAAAACATCTAAAACTGAATGAAATTCAAAACCACAAATTGTTGAACAAAAGTCCTGAGTGCTAATCATTCTCGTGACAGCTTGTAACTTGTTGCAGTGTACATATTTCACATAAATATATCTATACTAAGTTACACATGCATTATAAAACAAGTAAATGATTTCAAAGATATAACTACAATAGATGTAAGAATAACTGAAAAATTTTACTAAAAAGATTTCTTTTTTAAATAAGTACAAAAACAGTTTTTATAAATGATTAATTTTAATTATTAAAACATTTATTGATTAAAAATAAGTATTTACAAAATGCTCAAAATAACTATTGAAAAAATTAAAATTAACTTTTTAAGATTTGAAATATATATACATATGTAAATGTACTAATTTATATGTAAATATAAGTATATATCATATAAAATTTTCAATAAAACTCACTGTCTGATAAATGTTTCCATCCAAGAAGAATTTACTGCTGGTACTTTCTTGCAAGCTAAAGCTGCAGCTTTTACAATAAAGTCATTTACAGATAATTTCACACCATCTTTACTAAGCATTTCATTCAGTTCAGTTCTTAAGCTAAAAGTTTTAAAATATTAAAATTCATTTAAAACTATATGAAGTAGAAAATAATTAAAATACATTTAAACATAATATTATGATAGTTCAAAAATTTTGAAAAAGTATTTGTAAATGCATTAAAAAATATGAATTAATTTTATTATGGAGATTAACATTTTAATCTAAGAATAGTTTAACAAGTCTAATTCTACACGATGAGAAACAATATTAATTAAATAATCGTTCCTAAACTTTTTTGTAATAAAATATTGAGAAAAATGGAAATTGGAAACATTAGTAAATTTCAAAACTTAATTTAAAAATTAAGAACAAAGAAAAACATTTGATTTTTATTAATAAAAAGATACCTATATTTTTCTATTAATTTAGTTTCATATATTTTATAATCTTTTATAAAATTAATACATTTTGTTACATTTCTCCAACTGATAATTTTCCATACTATTTTCTTTTTTCTTTTCTTTTTTTCTTTTCTTTTTTTTTTTTTTTTTCTTAAATAATAAGTTATTTTTAATCTTTTATAAAAAAAATTAAATAAAATTTTTAAAATGAAAGATTTAAATATTAATTTAAATAACAAGACTATGATAATAACATTCCCGATAAATGTATACAAATATATACAATAATGATAAAGACAGATAAACACAAAAGTGAAACATCAATGAAGAAATATACATTGAAAATATTTATCCTCTTTAAATAAATTCTAGGATTGTGGTAGTCTAGTTTGATAGGATATTGGTCTCATATTCATCAGGTTATGGGTTTGATTCCCAGCCTACTAAAGAATAACGTGTTCAGTAATGGCCAAGTAATATGTCCTGGTCAAAATATCCTCCAAGTTTCTGTCCCAAATCCATACCTCTAAAGATATTAGGAGCCAATTTTTAAGTCATCTCTGGATTCCAATCTCTAAATTGGAAGACCCAAATGATGCTGTCATCTATGAGCCAAATGTCGTATTTCCACCCTCTTAAAGGGGGGGGGGGAACAATGTTCAAAAATGGAAGATAGTCTTTCTGATTTCATTTGCCCATTCCCTGATGGGGAAATTTGGCTTCGCCAAGTATCATTGGAAACAACAACAACACAAATTCTTCAGTTATTTAAAAATATATACTTCACATTACAAATTAAGTATTTAAATTTTAATTTGAAATAAAGTTAAGTAATAAAAACAATAATGAAACAATTAGAAGACAGTTTGTAGCAAAAGAGAAAACATTAAGATATATGAAAATTAAAAAAAACCAACTCAATGCAAAACTATTGAAGCAAAAATATTATACTTCATTTTAATGTACAAGTGATATAAATAGATTTGAAAGAGAAATAAGGGTTAAATTGAATAAAAAACATACAGTAAAAACATTTAGTGAACTAAGAAACAGCAAATTAATTTTAAGCGATAAATTTTCTTTATTACAGTAATCCTTCTGGACATTTGAATAAACAAAAACACAGATTGAATGAGAGTAAAACTATAAAATTTAAGAGCAATTTATAAAACTTGAAAAAAAAATATTTTTCAACATCGAAATAAGACATAAAGGAATTTGAATGACTGCTTTCAAAATCACAATTTATTAGAACATATTTTTAAATCACATTTTAAGATCGTTAACATAACTTTGCTTGTATCTCCCCTATATTTAGTAAAATCATATTTTGCATAACATGCAAGATCTAGGTATACGATTAAAAATTATAATTAAAAGTTTTAAAACATAAAAACTCTTTTCACTAGAAATATCATATCACAATAATATTAATCATATTTTTAACAAAATAATAAAAACAGTTTAAGAAAGCAAAACCCAGCAATGTCTGAAATATTTAAGTTTATGAAAATTATCATTGAAGAATAAAAAAGTTATCAGATGCCTATTTTCTAATTCTGTAAACAGCAATTAAAATTATGTGTAGGTTGCAAAGAATATTACCTTGAAGCAAGAGACACTATTATTCATAAGGAATTACAATGATTAAAGAACATTTTTAACACCCAATTAATTCTATATAAATTGGATGCTTCGAATATGGATGTGTAGTCTACAAAAATATTTGCTTCGGTTTGCTTGTCCCTCAATGTTTATTTTTTACATACAAGAGTTAATTAGACTGGGACCAACAGTTTAAAGAGAATTCTGATTTACTACAAGCATCCAAGCCTAAGAAAGGATGATGATTGCACAGTACTAATTGCTCCAATGCTAGCTCAGAAAAAATAGAATCCATCATAAATAGAAAATTAAAATAAACTTTTATGTGGAAACTAAAAAAAGAAAAGATAATGCCAGTTTATAAGTTCATCACAGTTGAATAGGTCTAATAATAACCTATTTTGCACATGTTCTTTTAATTAAACAATAGCATTCTGTAATTAGATTTCATGGAAACCTGGCATTTTTGTAAACATGCTTTCCCATTTCAATTCTGCATTTTCTCATCATGTTTCTTCCTACCGTTATTGGTCTTCCTATCATTTTGATTTGACCACTTTTCAAATTCTCGTAATTCCAGGGTTCCTTAGCAGCAATACGTTATTTTATAAATAATAATGTAAGCTATTAATCACAATATTGAGTAACAATTGTTGCATTTGCTTCAATTTTACCTTTATAAACATTTAGTGCTATTATAAATTTTTGGATCCAAATGCAGATAATTTATAGGGATAAAAATCTTGGCATGTACAATTAGTTGTTGCATAATAAAATAATTTTCATTTGCTTATTTAATTCATTTATTTATCATTAGAGTTTTCAAAAACCAAAACTATGTACCTTTTCAAAGACCGAATAGAGCAAATAATATTTCATGCAATGCTAAATTATTAACTGTTAAGAATTTTTTTTAATATTTGTTAAGATTAATTGTTAAAGTAAATTAATTGTTAAGAATATAAATATTATTTCATGAGCACCTTAAGCAATTCTTTATCTAATATGTGTCCAAATAAGGTCTTATATAATTTTCTGTGACATTAGGAACTTTTAGAAATGATTTTTTTGCATAATTAAATTTACTAATTATTTCTAAGCAATAAGAAATTAAACTATAATTTAAAAAGTATCATATATACATAACTCAGAATTAATAGAGGATTTTAATTGATAAAAATATATATTTCACAAAATACTAATTATTTTGGCAAAAACAGATCTGCTAGTAATAAAAGTTGTAAAATTTAACTTCCTTTTAGCAAAAAGATTTAACTAAATACTTTAAGATGTAAATAAATATATTTTGATGTGTCTCAGAACAAAATATAGTAAAATTCAATCAATTTTGAAAGTTCAAAATACTAAGATTTTAAAAAGCAATATAATCTTACCGCAAAATTCTATCCATTACAACATCCACTGAAAGATAGTAATGAGGAATGGTTTGTTTTGATTGTAAAAGTCTTCTAGCTATAACCTTAAAAAGAAATATTTAAAATTTTTAAACTTGATTATTATTTTTCAAAAATAGTTTGCACTAACAGATATGTAATAGAAGAAAAATAGATAATACCTGTCTCACATTAGTCATTGGTATATCGGTATATTGGGCAGAAGATACCCCAGTTGATACTGCTCCAGCTGCATGAGGTACAGCACCATCTAGATCTTGAGCTCTTATACGACCACCAGGACCAGAACCTGGAATGCTCTTTAAAGAAAAAAATTTTTTTTAAAATGATAAACTTATTGATCACTCATTTTATCAAATAGAATTTTAAATAGAAATAAAGTTAATTCATAATTTTTCAATAAATAGCATAAACAAGTATATTAAAATTACAAAAAACAAACATGCAAACATTGAAATAAACAAAGGAAACCAAAAAACATAGGTAGTTCAAAAATAGTAGTTTAAAACTTCAATTTTAGGATTTTTTTAAAGTACTTTTAATTTTTGTTGTTAATGTAGTTAAAATAAATATATACCCATAAGATTTTTTTTCTGTTTCATATTCAACAAAACAGTAGTGAATAGAACAAACAGAATAACAATATGTAACAAAAACACTCATATTTTAATGGAAAAAATAAGAAAAGGAAGATCAAAAGGATAGTATAATAATTAATGAAAAAATGTGTATCCAAGTCATTAAAAAAAACTTATTTACATAAAATTGATTACAAAAATTAAGTATCTGTGTGTATAAAATAATTTAACAAAAATTATTTTTTAATATTATTGCCATTAATAAAAATGATTATAAAGCTTTCTTTCATTTGCATCACTTAATAATTTTGTGTATCCATTTATAATCATAAAAAAATTACAAAGAAGTACAATTAAATAAATATTTAGAATTTTCAGCTGCAATACTTACAGTTAGGTCAAGACCTTTTTCTCTAGCAAGTGTCTTGGCCAAAGGACTAGCAAATATTCGAGAATCGCTTGGGGTAGGACTGGGAGCAGATGACATTTGTGGAGGACTAGATACAGGTGGAGGAGATGGTACTGGAGGGGAAGAAGACGGAGCAGCAGGTGATGCTGGTTTTGGTGTTGCAGGCTTTACTGGCGCTCCAGAATCTTCAAAATCTTTAAATGCAGCTATATCTGCTTCATTGGTCACAATGATACATAAAAGCTTACCCAGAGGAACATCTTTTGAACCTGCTGGTACTAAAATTTTGGCAAGATAACCTTCTTCAGGAGTTTCAAACCCCATAGTAGCTTTATCTGTTTCAATTTCAGCAAGAAGATCACCTTCATTTAACTGATCTCCTTCTTTCTTTTCCCAAGATACTATTGTCCCCATTTCCATTGTTGGAGAAAGAGCTGGAAGTGGAACACGATGATGTGGTGGTAAGCCATCTGTAAATGCATTGAGATATGAGAAAGTGATTGCAAACAAAAAATCAAACAATTTAAAATAATCAAAGTGTCAATATTTTAAGATATTAATTCAATGTTCCAATTTAAGTTGAAGGTTCTTGGTTTGATCTCAAACATTGCTGAACAATGAGAAATGTCATTTCAAATTTTTGCATATATACTTGTCAAAGCAGATGTTTTTATTTCAGACTTTCCTTTTAAAATTACACAAATACAGTATTTATGAAAAACCCTTCAAGAAACATGTCATGAATTTTAAAATAATGCAACAGGCTTCACTAGTCAGGACACTGGTTATTCATAAAAGATAAATAGTTTTGAAAAATGTGAAGGTACTAAACTATCAAAAAGAAATTAGTCTTCACTTTAAGAAATGAAATTGTTCCTAAGTTACCTTTTTTTTAATCTCTATTTGTCTTGTTATAATAATATCATACCATTGTTAATTTCTGTTTGGAATTATACTTCTGAAAACAAAATAAACAACAAGAAAATAAAAGATATCAAATGCATGTCTGTTTTAGAGATTATATATAATGCAAATTTTAAGGCTAAAAATACAAACTTCTTTGAGGTAATGTAGACTAAAAAAATCAACAGTGAATGTCACTTCAATGATTATCAAAATTATTACCAGATACTGAAGAAATAAATAAAAAAGATTTTGGAAGTGTTGATGGAGAATAACAATCAATGCTCACTTAAATGCAAAGCAAAACTGATTTGGTTCATAGGGTTTAGTCTATTCAATCTTTAATTATAAATGTGTGATGAATAAGTGAAATTGGACAATAGAAAGGTAGGGATAGAATAAAATTTGGTGGGTTAAAATTACAGAAGATACACTCCAAATACTGACATTGGAGGTCATGTGGAGTTAATAGTACACCTCAATCAGTTTTATTAAAGAATGAGCTATAAATTTAAAAATTTGTACCATTATAAACCCTGATTATGCTATTCAACTCTGAAACTATAATTATGTTCTTAAGAAAACATTTTTAATGCTTATAACATATTTAATTGTTGTTGTTGTTACTCATGAAACTTGGCGGAGCTAAGCCCACACGTCTGAGACTGGATGAATGAAGTCCGAAAGAGTGTCTTCTGCTTTTGAATAGAGCATCCTCTTAAGAGGGTTGAAGTACGACTTGGCTCATAGATGGCAGCACCACCTGGATAGGAATCCAAGGCCTGGCTCCTACCACCACCACCAGAGTTCTTAATTTGAAATGAGAACATGGAGAACATTGTGACCACAACATATTTTACATGCCCCAGACACCATTAGTGAACACGATAGTCTTTAGTTGTCGGAGAATCGAACCCACAACCTTGCGATTGCAAGACTGACTCCCTAACCAACTAGGCTACCGTGACCCACATATTTATTGTTTAGATAAAACATTCATAAATTATAGAAGTAGAATTATGGACTTGTAATGAAGATTTTGAATCGACATACAGTTCTGCAAAATAAGAATGAAAACTTTAATTATTGCCTTTTGTGTTAGAAATTGTAACTTTATTATCCCTGGATCTTAGGGATGTAATATATCAGCCTTTTTCACGTTTTAGACTTTTTGTTGGACACTGAATATCTTCTCGGACATTTGAACAAATTTCATTGATTTTTTGGCAGTTTTCTTGAAAGGATCTGTATAGTTCTTCTCTTTATATCTGGCTCAATAAAAGTTAATGTTTAATGCTTGAATTTTATTTTATTACTTTGAAGTATTCTTTTTTTGAAATTGGAACAATTATAGTATTTATTTCTTTGATATTCTATGTCTTTTTTGGTATATATATACTTTATTTTTATAATATATTTGGTATACCATCAGGCATACATTGATTTTTTCAGCTGTAGAATATACTAAACATATTTCTTTATGGTAATCATTCCTTTTATTGCATAATTAAAATGACTTATTTCAGGATTTTTATCAGTTTTAATAATAATCAAATTTTAAAAAAATGTTTATTTATTTCAAACTTTTTACTTGTACTTATACATGTATTTTTCCAATTCAGATTCCATGTTACTTTCAACGTTCTGTTAACATTCACTATCATTATCATGAAAATTGTATATTTCTTCACCAGGTTTATTCTCATAGGCTTGATCAATGTCTTCTGCAGAAAATTCAACTTCATCAAAGTTCTCAAGTGTTCCATTTTTTTTTTTTTTTTTTTTTCATATTGTTGATTTACATTTGTATGCCATTGCTTAAAAATAAAATGGCAAACAAATGTAAGAAAAAACTTTGCAATACAAAATTGAAATGCTTATAGAAGTAATTTTGAAGTAATACTGGTCATTTGGAACACAGAAACACTCCCAATATCATAAATTCTAAGAAACTATTATTTCAAACAAAGAAAGGAAATGCAAGCAAAAATAACAATGCCCATTTTAACAGGAGTTGTTGTCACACTAGTATGTTTCCCTATACCTAACCAATTTGGGTTCAACTAGTTAGATAGAATCAGTCAGATGGAAATCTTCATTATTTAGAAGCAGGGACCAAGCAGAAGACTCCCAAATACTTGGCCTGCCCCTGAGGTATTATTTCACATGTCAGACATTGCGACCATGATATATTTAACGTGCATTATCTATTGTGATGAAAGTTTGGTTGATTAAGTGGGATTCAAACTCCCTACCTTCTGGTTATGAGAATGATACTCTAACCAACCAAAATAATGAGACTTTTTTAAGAGGAATGTCAGACATGAAGATACAGAAAGAAGGACTGAATAAAGATAATAGTTTTCCCTGGCTTATTGATTTTCAAAGCATGGGATGACTCTGTGCCCCACAAGAACTGTAACAGGTTAAGTAAGATGAAACTGTGTATGCAATGCATGAGTTTAAATCAAATTGAGTAAAAATGTAACTGGTTTTGAAAACCAGAAGGTATAGAAAGAAAATATGCTGCAACATCTTAAAAACATTGCCAATCTCATATACACATAAAAGAGAGCACAGGATCCAAATTCAATTCTAGTTTAAGCCATTATATCAAATGCAACATTCACATCATATTGATTAAGACAATTGAGCAGCCATCCCCTCAATGATTCAAAACTTAAACCTATCACCACAAAAGAATGATAAATGCATGCAAAAGAATGATAAATTTAAATCCCAAAGTTAGGGATCCATTTCTTTTCTTCATTGCAAAAAATAAGTAATCTAAAGATAAAGATGATCATAGCAATAATGTTTGGTGTGCTTATCAGTGCTGCAACTGCCTTCGTGATCAAATAAGCTCTAATTAAAATAAAATATTTTTGTTTAAACATTGATTTATATGCTGCTGTTTGTTTCCATTCAAATGTGGTTGTGGATGTGGCAGTTTGACATTATTGTCATGATTATAATTACCCATTTTCATTTGGATTAACATTTCAAGATCTTGGATTTACTCAAGTAGCTCAAACATTTCATTTTGGAGCCACAGATGCTTTGTAAAACAAAACTAGAGATATATAGGCTCATATATCACTAATTTTAATTTAAAAAGCATAAAAGATTTGTAATTATAAAAGACCACACAAGAAAAATTCAAATTCTTTAAAAGAATAATCTTTCCAAGCTTTAGAGATTGTAAATGGTACTGCTGTCACCAATTGGGTCAATTATACCAAAATTGTAATCATTTGCATATCCTTTAGTGAAACTGAAAATAAAATTTCATATTATTTGGCTTTTTCCTCCTGAAGATGCAATTTTACTGACCAGCAGCATATATTTGAAAATACATGCAGAATTCAAATTAATGAAACTCATTTATAGGAAAATTTTACTTAAATAGAAAAAGGTGAAACCAACTTTATTTCTATATCATTCACAGATTGAAGAGTCCCAATATTTTTCAAAAGAAACATAATAATTTAATAAATTTTTATAACTGTACTATACATAAAATATTTAAAACTAGTCAACAAATGTAACAAAAAAGAATGAAAAACCTTGAACCAAAAAGATTACAGATATTTTCCTAATTTATTTAAATGACAGAAAAATGCAAACATTACTTTTTACCTAAACTTTTATTAAATGTTACATCACTTCAAATAAAAACCAAGTTTTCAAAATATAATAAACAAGAAAAAATATTTAATTCTCATAGGAAACTACATTAAAAAGAAATTCCATGAATCTATCAATCAGACAGAAAGGATAGTATACATGGATCAAAGGCTAAATAAAATATTATAATTTTACAAGAAAATTGTGTGTGTGACAAATTTAACTTTTATTTATTTAAAACGAACAATAATATTAGGCATCAAAATGATATTTAGACCTTTGATATGATGATTTAATCATATCAAAAGTACTGAGAAAATGTATTTATCCAATAAAGTGTGACTATGCAAACATGAATAACTAATGTAGTCATTCATAAAGTTTAATGCAATTTCATTAGACAGAATTTGTGAGTAGGAATAAACAAAATAATTTTTGATGAGTAATTAAATCTGAATGTTTATTGGAATGGCATAAAAGTCATTTTTATTTTTCACGAAACTATGCATTTGTGAAAACTGTATATAAATATAATATTTATTTGTGTAACTATATTATACAATATAAAGCAATTTCTATGTACTGTACAACAATTTGTAGTCATGCATATTAAACAATAAAGAATAGAATCAGTAAATTATAAGAAAAATCAATATAAAAGTAATCTAATAATATTTACTAAAAAAAAAGCAAGATTGTATGAAATGGTTAGATGCAGCTTTTGTTTTAACTACAAAATAAATAAATAAAGGATCTTTCAGTATAATTTAGCTTTCTAATAATTAATTTATAATTTTGTTTTTATGAATCAATTACAAAGAGAGTATAATTTAATTTCTTGAATGAAGTGATAGCACAAAATTCAAATTCTTTGACAAATAATCTTAATAAATAATTATGAGCTTTCTTATCAAATATATGCAATGTATATTTTAAAAGTATTTAAAAACAATCATATATAAAAATTAAAAGAAAATTATTATACTTCATAGTAAATTTTTTAAAATTACAAAAAGATTTTTAAAAATAAATTTTAGTCCAATATAAAAGGCGTTGGATAAAAACAAATTGAGCATTAAAAAATAATGAGAATACTGTTATTTTTTAATTTACATGATTCAAAAAATAATAGCATTCTCATTATTTATAAATCAAGATCTAAGTTAACTATATTATGTAAAATGAAATGTTTAACAAATTTTAAATTCAGTTTAAAAATAAACTTGGTTCTTTAAATATATTATAATTTTACTCAATCCCTACATTCTATCCATTATCATTAAATAAATTATTAAGAATTGCAACTTTAAGAAAAATCAATCAATAAAAAAAATATAAAAATATTTCACTGTTATCTTTATCCATTAATCAGAACTCAAATATTGTGTTACTTATCATAACAAATTTTTCTTTTCATGGTTCCAAGCATTTTTTATTACATCAAGCAAATGAATTTCAGAAGCAATTTTGATAAAATACATTAAAATTGTTGTACTATAAAACAATGACTATCCCATCTTAAAAATCATATAAAGACTCTTTTAGTGGACTTTGATTTCCAGAAATTTCCTTAATATAAATTGAAATTTAATGTAATTTTTTTGTTTTAAGTTTTAGGGTGAAATTTATAATAAATCATCTTAAAATTCACTGTACAATAGTTTTATTTGTTTTTTTCTTTATACATGATTTTAAACTGGTTAATTTTTATTTTATAACAGTAAATTATTTAATGAAATCACAGAAATTTTTGTTAGTATGCACAACTAGTGAACTTAATCAATATTAGACAAAAAGCTATCATCATTGATAGAAAACTTCAATATTCTCAAATGTGAGATTGACAAAATATGTTGATTTATTAAAGCAAAATATATAAAAGAAAATGTTTAATTTCATGTGTGTATGTGTAGTTTTTAAAATCATAAGAGTGTTTGCTAAATTTCTGGTTAAATGTCTTAAAAAAGGAATAAAACAACACGTTATATATATATTTCATAATTGAAAATATGCTTACCAGAAGAAAAATTTCTAGAACTGATAAAGAAGGGCTGTCTTTGCAGAGAATCTTGACTTATTACTGATAAATTAGAATAATGGGTATTTGACCTAAGAAATTAGATTCTGTTACAAAGTACTTTTGATAAGAATATAAAAACTCTTGTATAAATACTCCAAATAAAATCAAATTTGTACATAAACATTTACATATGTAGGAAAATATTTATTAATGCACATAAATTGAAACATTTTATTATTTATTTTAAAAGTTGTAATAGAGAAAATTGAAATCAAATCAAAAGAAGGCATCTAACAAAGGAACTAAAAATACCTTTAAAAATTATATCTGAAGAGATAATTTAGAAAGTCTCTAATAATTAAGCTAAGAATACTTTTTAAAATGAACATCATCAATCTCATAAAAAGATAATACAAATGCTGATCAAAAATTTTTAAGATTTCACAAAGTTTCTAATTTTTAAATATTTTGTTTAATATTTAGAAAAAAATATATTTCCTCATAACAAAAAAAAATTAACTGACTAATTTACATATGAAATTAGTGATTCTTCAATTATTGATATTATCTTAAAAATTAATTTTAATTATTAGACTTAAAATGTGACTTTCAATCATAACTTGCAATTTATTTTGCATCATTTGTTAAATTGAAACTTATTTTATTAAAAATTTTATGGTAAAAATGATTAATCTGATGTGATTCTGTATAATAACCGGTGAATATTCATAATCCCAACTAAACTCTGCAAATGTGATAAATTTTTGAATATATATCACTTTTATCAGTAAATATAAATAATCCCCAGCTTGTAATGGGAAATGTGATAAATTCTGATTATTTTGTAGAAAAATGATATTTTCATTCAAAAAATAAATATCTTCAAGCAATATTAAACATTTTATTTTAGAAATTTAAGAACATCATAATGATTTAGAATAAAACTTAAAATAATCTTTAATTTTAAAAGTTTTAACAACAGTGAATCTTCTGTACGTTCATTCTAGTAGACATTTTAAGGCAGATGTATTACATAGAATCATAAGTAATACATCTGGTGTAAAAGGTATTGAGAAATACAAAATATTCAAAATTACTTAAAATAAAATAAAGTCTAGCTTCTTATTTTAATAAATACTTAATTTTTATCTTAATGAAACAGAATTTTAAATTTACAAGAGCTTATAGATAATTTTTGTATTTTGTTAATGAAAAGAACCAGAAGTAGAAAACAATTTAAAATTATAAAAGGCACTTCCATGTCAAAGCAAACTAAATCTATATTACAAAAAAATATTTATTTTTATTTACATGCATGTTTACTTATTTCAGTACATTAGACTGTTATAACATTAAGAATTACACAATTTTTCAGATTTTTTACATTTGCATAGAAGTTGTACAAATAAGATCACTTACTAGTTTGAATGTTTTTTAAACAAGAATTCAACATGCTTTCAACATCCTGATTTGCACATTGAACTAAACTTAGAGTCTGGCTGTGTTTAGATTTTTTTAGTACAATTTTAATATCCCGCAACATTGCTCAAGCTTCTTTCCCAAACCGATTACTGAATTTGAGAACATATTCATTTTGAAGTATATGAGGAATTCCAAATATAAAAAATGTCTTTTAAATAACATACATTCTGAATTTTATAGAGTTTCATTACATGAATTTTGTTAAGTAATCTTAATATTTTAATATAAATTAGAAATCATTACCTGGTTGCAAGAGCATGTCAGTGAAAAAAAACTTGCCTCTTGAGTTCATCTCTTTGCAGATCATTGGCTTAACAAGTCCTTTCTTAGGTACCTTTGACATTTTTGCCAGCTTTCACACAAGCTTAAGTAAATCATCACTGTCTCAGTAATAACCTCTTTGTACTTTTTGAAGTTCTTTTATTATTCTGTTTTTGCCTCCATGGCTAATCGATAAATGCACTTCTTAAAATTATAGAAACAGTTTCCATAATAATATTAGGAAAACTATTGAATTTGAATATGAATTTGATATCAACAAAGATTCACAATAACAGTCTAAAAACCTATTTTTCTTTGAAGTGGTGTATATCGTGATAGTAGGCATGCAATAAAGCAATCTGAACACATTTTGAAAAAGTTATATCATTCCTCATTAAGAGTTACGGATTTTAAAAACTGTTAAATGTGATAAATATTCAATAATTTATTGCATTTAACAAGTTTAGTGGTGATTATGATTAATCCCCAGTATATATAATTAACATAGTCATTTATTGATAATTATACATAATGTAAAAAATCTAGAAATTTATTACAATTACCATAACTCATTCCTTAAGAAACAATGTTTGGGATACCTTTTAAAGTAGGTTTGAAAACATCTTTTTATCCAAATGACTATATTAAATATTAGAATTGCAGAAGAAATTCAGGCTTCAATAGAAATAGTTTAATAATGCTTCTTACAAATTCAATAGCCTTATAAAAGATGCCTTAAATGTGAAATTTAATGAACTATTGCTTAATGACTTTTTACCTACAATTCATTTTGTAATTTATAATGAGAATGATGCAGTGATCCAGTTTAAGCAGAAAGATATTTTAATTAAGCAAAAACAAGTAAGAAAATATAGAAAGAATGCTAAAGAAAATGTAGAATCACTGAGAAAAAAGTTTCAAATTCTTAAATTTGTGAAAAAAAGTTTTCTTTTGATAATATTGGTGGCAATGTGAAACTATGAGTACCAGATGCAGACAGACCAAAAGTGATCAACTACATTTATTAACAATTATATTAGACATTTATCTTTAAGAAACAAATCAAGAAAAATTTCCTTAATAATATATCAGAAACACATTCCTAATTTGTCAATAAAAATTTATTTTGTATGAAGATAATCCAAAGCAAGCAATATCACTTTGAAATTGTGTAAGAAAATCATCTTTGTGAATGTCAATGACATTAACAATTAACAATGGGTTTTATAAGACAGAGTGCAAATGTAAAAAATCTGGAATACTGTAGTTCTAAAAGTCATAATTGTCTAATGTATCTGAATAAGTAAACTTAAAAGTAAATATAAACAAATACTTTTTAGAACATAGAGTTTTAGTTTGCTTTGACATGGTAATTTTTATAATTTTTAATAATCTAAATTGTTTTCTATTTCTAGTTCTTTAAATTAACAAAATACAAAAATTATCAATAAGCACTAGTAAATTTAAAACCACAACATATATATTAACAATTTACAGTTAAATTGTGGTTTAGATCCCCTTCCACGCAAATTTGCGAATTTGAAGCACTTTTTCTCGCATGATCATTAATTACTCTCTTGTTTTAGGCTTTTCATTGGTCGCTAATTATGTTTCACTTTAAAAAAGTGGTATAATTTTCGACATGGCATCGGCGTTTTTGAAAACGCGCCAAGCAGGAGACCCAAACCACATTTTCTCCAATTTTACCATAACATATATATTATGTGACAAATTTACTAGCGACGGCCCAGCAATTACATGAAAATACACGATTCTTATCATACAAAAATTCATTTTAGTTATGTAATAATAATAATTTATTTAAACATCAAGCAATTTTTGTATGCAACATAATAGAAATGCTAAAATAAAATTTTTTAATAGTTTTGAGAATGATTTTGTAACCTTAATTTATAGAAAATTTAAATGTGTTTATGCAAACGATTTTAATTTAATTCCAAAAATTATATACCTAATTACTTCAAAATTTAGTCAAACTTTACAAATCACACGGATAAAAATAAAAATTTCTGAATTAAGTTATAAAAAGTATTAAATAATCAAACAAATAATAACTAAACTAAGACAACTTACTTTTGAAACCATAAAGCACATAGTTGTGATCTTTTAATATTATGGAATTTCATTTTGAAATGTTTCGAACAACTTCGAGCACATAACGGAGCAACATTTCGGATTCTGATCATTCTGAAAATATTTATTGATAAACAATTTGATATATCATAAATTCCTGCAACAGCAAAAGGGCCCTTTAGCAGAAAGGTCAAAACTGAATATACCCTTGCCTTCTGCTACAAAATTTTGCGTTGCCAAATTCGAAAGTGTGAATCGAATCAAACATAAGTAGAAGTTATAGTTCTATAAATGAAATTAATATCCTTTGTGGATTCTTTCATAAAAATTTTAGATTTATATTTAATGATTTGTAAGTTTTAAGATTGAATAATTTGTATTTTTATATTTCTGTGATTTAATAAAAATTATTGGATTGAAAAACTTATCAACATTGGTATTATTTTGGAAATATTCTAAAATATACTGCAGGTAATTAATAAAATTAATAAAAAGAAGCAAGATGAATATCAATTTAGAAAAATACATCATTCTCGAGCTAATTTATTAAACTCTATGAAAATTATATTGATGATTAATGAAACTATATTTTAAAATAAGATAAATCATATAAAACTGCCAAACACTGGGTTGCTATTTTTCCGGGCTTATAAAAGGCGCTTGAGCATTCATTCCACTTTGCCATTAAAGACGATTTTTCATAAATTGATATTCATATTCTCTTGTTGCAAGAGTGAAATCCTTGAAAACTCTTTAGCACGAATCCAATCAGATTTGTAAGGAGAAAAGGAAGCGTAATCTTCACAATACACATTGCCTATGATACAACAGCAATTGAAAAAAAGATTTTCCCTCAGAGATACGTGATCCTACAGTTAGATCATGGTGATCCCATGAAGAGGGAGTCTTTCAAATCGTTAATACCAAGTAATTCTTTTTCATGAATTGCAAAGGCCCACCAAATTGCTCAGACGAAATGAATGACAATTTAACATTCCATGATTTTTTTCACCTGCTTGTCACTAAATGATGTCTCATTTGACTAAATTAAGTTCGAGACATTCGTATTACACAAATAAAATAAAAATTATTTTAAATTAATATTCATTACTAAAGAGAAACATAAACCACGCTGGAGAAGAGAAAGGGAGACATGACTAATTAACTTATTGGAGGTCTGATCTGAACTTATTATTGAGCTGAACTTCAAAGTAATGACATTACGCTCTCATCCTTTCATCTGTTTGGAGTCTGGAAAAATAAATCGAAAAAATGAGAATACAGTTAAACAGGAAATAATTTGCATTTATTTTTGTTATATATATATATATATATATATATATATATATATA
>JAPDSC010047338.1:54096-66647 GCA_026290005.1 Latrodectus geometricus
TGTGTGTGTGTGTGTGTGTGTGTGTGTGTGTGTTACGGTGAAACACCGAAATCTGGAGAATGTCGACATTCACATAGTTGCTTGGCGTATGTCCGAAGTATTTGCTAAATACCCTTATTTCGAACTTTTACCGGTGAATATCGACATTCACCATGCACTAATGGTGGATGTTGAACATGTCCTAGATTTATATATTTTTTCTCCGTTATTCAGTCACGATAAATTTTTCGCCTTTCTTTCTGAGAGGAATGACTAAGACATAAAACACACAGTACTTTCAAAATAAGAAAGGAAAATTATAGAAGTAAAAAACTTACTTAATTATAAAGTACGTTCAAATGAGAAAATAAAATAATAGTAATAAAAATCTTACTAAATTATGTGATTTTCACATGATTTAGTAAATTTATTGCAATAAATCTTATTTATTGCAACAACTTAAACTATTATGCATATTTGAGTTGCACAAGAGACCCTTGCTTTTACAACTGCATTTATTTGTGGAACACTTCTTTTTGCAATGACAGCGTGTATAGCCTTGCCCAACGCTTCTCGTATTAGCTGCAGCTGCTTCTCTCAACGAAATTTCTTGAAAAGAAATTTTATCTATGGGAAGGAGCTTTTCTTTTCAAATTTCGAACTGATTACGTGTGTAATGCTGTTTGAAGGTACCATTTTCATTCGCAAGTTTATAGAAGTCGGAGTCTTCTATTCCAACAACAACCGGTAACACATTTCGGTTATCTGTACGACCACGGTCAACACCAGGGACTTGTATTCATACAGTATCACCAATTTGAGCAGGAGGAAATTGATTTTGTGAGGTTCGCAACATTTTTGTTGCTTGCAGTAGAAGATTCTCTTTCACGGCCGCTCTTTTTATAGAAATTAAGTCATGTTCTTCATTCAGAATTTGATGTGAAGACGTGGTAGATTGAAAATCCCCTTCAATATTTTTCTTTGGAATTTGGTTTTCGGTTTGACCACCGCTCAAATTGTTTTCAGAAGTATTACCAGTTTCTTCAAACTATTCTTCGGTTTCAAAAGTATTGGCGATTTCTTCAAGTTGTTCCTCAGTTTCGATACCTGCGATTTGTTCGCTTGGCAAAAAAGACGATACTATGTTTCTTTTCGCTTTAATGCCAAACATGGCTTCATAAGGACTTTGGCGTATTCCTTCGTGGTATGTAGTGTTCTTGGCAAATTGAACAAAGGGTAAACCTTCTGACCATTTATTTGTATTGTTATCGTTCATACATGCAGTTAGCATATTCTGTATATCCTGATTGGCCCTTTAAACTGAGCCTTGTGTTTGACTGAGACGAGGCTTTCCATGAACTATCTTAACATCTTTCCACATAGCGCATATTTTCGATATGACTTGATTACTGAATTCTCTACCATTATCTGATTGCAATATTGATGGAGCACCAAATATTAAAAATATTGGAAGAACGTGATACGCTACTTCTTCAGCCCTCTTAGATTTCAAAGGTCATAGCTGGAGAAACTTAGTTAAATGATCTTGATACACCATTATGAATTTATATTCACCATCTGAGTTTGACTGCAGATCTATGATCAAATTGACATCTTGAGTTTAATTCAGAACTGATCATTGGTTTCACAACAATACCTTTCTTAGGTGCATTGCGTTTCATTTGATATTGTTTGCATAGATTTAAATACAAGATTACAACTTCATATGTAATATTTTTGTATTTAATTTGCAACTCTTTAAGCATATGCGTTCTTCCTCCATGTCCTATCCTGGTATGAGCTTCATATAGTATACTATACAATTCCTCATTGGTAACATAATACTGTACATTCGTTTCTCCTGGTTTTAATGGTGCAATTAACTTCTCTTCATCATTAATTTTTAAAACGTCAAAACGTTTTAATCGTCTGTAATCCAAAGGTGTGTAGCGCTTAGTTTTAGCAGAAACCACTTCAGAAAGTGTTTTAGAGTACTTTTCTCTAGAAAAATAAAAGCAACATGTCTTCTCGTTTACCAGCAATTAATGCATTTAACTTTTCAAGAAATAGATCATGATTCAATGCAGTATCCATTCTTATAAATCAGGAAATCAAAAAAAAAATTAAGAAAACTTTGCTCTCACCATTGAACTTTGCATATGCATAAGACTGACAAAGGATTTGGCTGGAAACAGCCAGTCACCAGGATTTGGCGGAGACTCCACCAAAACAAAGGATTTGGCAGATTTGGCGAGAAACAGCCGGTCGTTTCTTTGTCGGCTCCTCTCTTTTCTTCCACCAAAGCAAATCTGTGATTGTTGACATACACCGGTGAAGGTCCGAACGTACAAGAATGTAACGAAATATTCGTTCTTTCACCGACGTATTTGGTGTTTGTTGACATTCACTGGTGAATGTCGACATTCTCCGATTTCGGTCTTTCACGGTAACATACAGTGGTGTTGTCGAGCCAGAACGCTCCGGAACGTCGTTCCAGTACTTCCTTTTTGGACAGGAGCGCGTTCCGGAACTAAAGATGATTTCTGATAACGAGAATTGGCTGACGTATTGAAAAAAAAATTAAAAAGAATTGCTGATTTTTTTTTTTTCTAATTTTTGACGAATTTTTATATGTATTATTATAAACAAGGGTTTGAACCGAACCCGAACCAATACAATGTAATAACAAGATTAATAAGTACTACTGTTAGCAAAATATTCTATGCACGCTACCTAAGACAAAGTGTCGATTAAAAAGTGTTAGGCAAGCCGCACATTGAGGCAACATGCCTCCAACGCACACCTATCGCTTCTGGGCCGCATCACTGCTCGCGAGAGACATGTTGAAAAGTACCACATACTGAAGTAACAGCAGGAAGATCTCACGCATGCGCAATACATCTGAGCGGGTATCTTCCGTTTCTGTGATTGCTTGAGAACTATGTGGCTAAAGCGTTGATGTTTTTATAAAATATTTAAAGTTTGGTGTCTCGCACTTGAAATATAAAATTATCTCAATAGGTACTATATAAGATTTAAGAAATTTGGGATTATTATTTCAAAATTCAACCGATTTCTATTGAATGTTATTCACTGTACTTTAAAAACAAAGGTACATTTTTTTTCAATCCAATTTATTAATATTGTAATATGATTAACTCATCATTAAATTTATACTAATTTTTTAAAAATTATGTACATGGCTAAAATAGAGTCAAATACACGCACAAACTGGAATTTTTTCTAAATAAAAAATAGCTAAATATGCCAAAGTTATGAATTTATTGTTTGGTGTAAAGTTATAACTGAAATTAAGTTTGATTTTTATGTAACATTTATTAAAAAAAAATCAGTTAATAAAATATATTTTCCAGTATTTATTTGGGAATAAGAACATAATAATCCTTTGCTATGACATGATAGTGTCAAGGGTGCCAAATATGACTCCTTCCGTCGTCAAATTTGGTACGTAAGAGCTAATTTAAAAAAAAAAAAAAAAAAAAAAACCGCCGCCGTAGGTTTTTTTGGGGAAAATTCCCCCCCCCCCCTCTCGTCGTTAAATTTGGAATATGAGACCGCACAGAGCGGCCGCCTACCCAGGATCGGCCCTGTCTATGTAATTATATATACGCGTTCCGGTAAACAAAAATTAGCATAACACCACTGGTAACATTATATATATATATATATATATATATATATATATATATATATATATATATATATATATAAAATAAAAATTTTTGTTTTTAAAAATTATGCATTTTTATTTTAAAATTAGAAAAACATTTCCCAATATTTCCATTTAATGGATTACTTTCGATTTAATGAAGCTTAAATTTAAAAATCAATAAATAAAAGAACTTTTTGTTGAGAATAGGGAAAAAGTTGAAACCTGATAACTTTTATTACATTATGTACGATGATATATTTTTTAAGTGAAAGAACTTTAGTACAGAGAAAAAGTTAATTTATGTGTATTGCTATGAAATATGATTTAATAAGATAGAAAAGAAGTATAATATATTATATTTTTAAATTTAATAAAAATACAGATGTGTAACTAATATTATAATCTAAAATTTTCTGTAATAAATAGAAATATGTTAATCAATATTTAACAAAACTGATTTTATCCATAGTTAAATTTACACAATTTTTTATATAAGAATTATTCGCAAAATACCATTTTTTAAATTCATTTCATAAGAATTGAATTAATTTTATATCATAGAAATTAAAAAAGACTGCATTTGTGCAACCGAGAACTAAGCCTAGAAATTTAAAATTGTTATATCTCTCCAAGGTCTCTCTAATTTTTATTTATTCTTTATATTGTAATATACATAGTTCCTATGTATAATTCAAGAATTTTATATGTTAATATACATAATTTAAGAATTGTCCTTATTTAACGTTTGATGTTTTGTCACTAATCATGTGATTAGTTACATTGTTAAGAGTTGCTGCTGAAATTAGCCAACTATAAAACAAATACCATCAAGAAGCAACCTAATAACGGTACGGTGAAAAAGCTAGAAATTTGTCATATATTTCTTTTCATTTGATTCATTTTTCTTGGATTTACAGAAGTAATTTTAAAAAATTTCTAGCCAATATAGCAACCAGAGAAATTTTAAAGTAGTCCCAGGTAACTCTTTTTCATATTATTAGTTCACACTCTTAAAAAATGACTGTTTTCAAATATATGCATAATAATAATGATAATAATCATAAATAAAACAAGTTTTCCTTCACTTTCCAGAAAAAGGTTTCAAATTATTCTTATTAGAGAAATTAGTGTGGTTGCTGATAGGAATGACATAGCAGACAAAAAGTACGTTTTGCTATCAATGATGAAATATTTACCAAATCTTATTTATGATAAACATCTTTTAAGCTTTGTGATTGCAAAAGCTACTCATATTTATCTTAAAATTCTTTTAATCCACAAGGTATTTTTCTTCGTTATCAATTCTTCAAGATTTTCTAAAAAAAGAATATCTTACAATGATGAAAATGATAAGTATCACTAAAATGGTCCAAAAAGTCAGAAATTTAGTTATCACGGAATAAGATTTATTCAATCGAAAGTCTCCAAGAGTTGCCACCAGTTCTAGATTACTTGCCATATTTTTCTTGAATTTTTTAAGATATCTCATGTAATTTTAAACAGTATAAGACGATTGCTTTCAAGTTCAATATCTCACCGTAAGAACTCATAACGTTTAAATTAATGTGATACAGTCGCAGTATAACTACGATAAGTCGAGATAAATCGTACTTTACGAGTTTATAAGATTAAATTTTTTGTAGTTGATAAAAATCTGGAATTATTTTATTACAAGATTCTTTTCATAGCCCATTTCTAGTAAAATAATATTTTTGTATCTTCATATTAATTTTCAATTTATGCTTTAAGTGAAGTGTTTTTGTAACAAAGCTGAAGTTATTCAATGTTCTATGTAGAAAAATTAGATTCATGAAAAAATTTACCTATATTTTCAGTTTTAAAGCAAGTTACTTAAAGGACGTAAGAAAAATTAAAAGACGGGGATAATGTATCATGTAACTTAAAATGAATGTTTACTTGTATGTTCATGTAATTTCTTGCCATAAAATCATTGAAAATGAAGTATTATTGATGCCAAGTTAGTTTAACATTTGATTAAAGTTCTTAATTTGGTTTACATTACTATTACTTTTAATTAAATATCTGAAAGCATTTCTTAATTAATTTCATGATAATTTCAAAATAAGTTCGATTAGACATAGGAATTAGACAGTCTGAAGAATTTATAATTTGATAGATTAGGTTTTAAATTGTTATTATTATTACCAACTGTGCACAAATATAGGGCAAAACAATTTTTTTTATGAAAAAGGATTTGACACAGCCACCTGTCCTCTTTCCAATTTATAAGTTTTTTTTTAAGTTTTCAATTAAGATTTTCAATTAAGTTTATTTATTTATTTTATTTTTATTTATTTATTATTATTTTTTTTTTTTTTTATTTATTTTTTTTTTATTTATTTTTTTTTTTTTGCACATGTAATGCCATTAACGAAAATTTTTATTAACTGCCAATGGAAAAGTTTTACATGCCACACAATAATATTTAAATTATTTTTATGTAATCTTTCAATTAACTAAGTCTCTCTCTATATCAATTTTCTCCTTTTGGATAAAAATATTCAAATAATTTCTTCATACCTTCGAATTCTTTGTTTCAGACCCTTTCTAATTATTTCACTTTTTTAGAATATTTAATATTTTGTCCTTTAACTCAAACAATTCTCTTTTTTCTTTTTTAATCCCATGAGGTGATCGATGACTTGTCGCTTCCCATGAAGACCACGATCGTGAAGCCTTCAACACAATGTTGATCTAGACCTTCCGGTGCTTGCATACAAGAGTCTGAGATAAGCCGGAGTTGCGGTAATATTCCTTCGTGAGCATAATAACAAATATATGTCATAATCACTTGTGGTAGCGGGTGGTAGTCCTTAGCTGAACCTCCTGGATGCCGAATCCATCAAGAAATTGTTGTCAAAGTCTATGAATCACAGACGGACTCACATTCTGCTATCTAGCCATTTCTATTTGACTTTGTCCTGTTTCTAGTCTTAAAACAGCTAGCCATTTCGCTGTATCAGATTTCTAATCTCAGACATGCAACGACAACTGCCGCCTTGCTTTGAGACATCTATTTTTATGCTCTTTGTAAAGGACGTATTCAGACAGCAGCGCCACTATTTTGCATAATGTCATATTGTTCAGTTTTTTTTTTTTTTATCAACATAATCAAATTGAAATTGGTTTATTTTCGGGAGATCTATATTTTTGTGATATTTTTCTTTAATGTTTGGTAACTAGTTAAGTTATGAAAGCAGAACTCTGGACACAAATGTTTTGATTGATTTTTATAGCTTAAAAATATTTGTATTCTTGTCAAGGTTATGCTCTTTAACGAAACATTATTCCAAATGTTTTTTTTTTTTTTCTGTCATTTTCAGGTTACAAAGAATAAAGCTATCCAATTATTCCTTAAAACCCCTTTCCAATTGCTCTTAAAGACCTGATTAATATTGTTGCACAAACATGCTTCCCTGTACCTAGCCCTGAGTTAGGCTCTAACAGTTAGACAGAAGTAGCCAAGAAGTCTTCATAATTTAGAAGTAGGGACCTAGAAAAAGTCTTCCCTATACTTGGCCTGCCACTTCCAAAAATATCATTTCACACGGAGGACATTGTGATGACAACAAATTTAACGCACGCAGCCACCATAAGCAAACACGCAGATCTTTGGTTCGGAATTCGAACTCACTATCATCCGATAATGAGAACGAATGCCCTAACTAACCAGGCCACCGCCACCATAATAGTGATAATCCTATGCTCTTAGGAGTGAAATGTCCCAGGTTCAACGTAAAGCATTGTTAAGAAGATGAGTTTAGCGTTTCTGTTTTCTGCATGCACATTTATCAGCTGTCCTTCCTTAGGAGAAGTAAATAAAGCACCAAATTATTTATCGAAAAGCAAGAATTTGTGGTGGATATTAAAAACTCTTAAAATAAATTTCGCCTTTAAGAGATTGTTTACTATATAGCTTGAAAATATTTAATAATTTTTTTTTTATTTATTTATTTTTTTTTTTTTATTATTTATTGAAACTGATAAAATAAACAGAAATGCGATAAAAAACTTTTGAAAAATAATGTTTTTGAAGTAACTCGATTGCTACTAGTCAGAAATACAATTATAAGTCAGAAATTGAAAATATCGTTAATTAACTGTACCATCAATTCTATTATCCCACATTAATTTTAATATAATCAAAAAAAAATTTTTTTCATTCCCACCATTTCATTTCATTTTTGGTATCAAATAATATTTTGTACTGGGTTCACGATGTATTCAATTTTATACCAATGATTTGCTTTTGTTTCCATGAATTGTACTCCCAAAATAGTTATTTTATCTAAGACTGTTTGATATAAATTTAAAAATCAAAAAATATTAGTTTGGGGAAAAAGAAATCCATTATTTTTACGTGAACTTTTTCTAACTTCTTTCTGATTCGCTTTGTAAAAAGGTTTAAAACAGTTTTCATGTAGATTTTTAGGTCTTGCGCGAAGCTACGACTGCTGACATGCTGTCAAGTTTGATAATTTTTGATATTTTAAAGACATTCTCGACGATGTTGTATCCATGCGAGGTGCATCTTTAGCATCCAAATACCCAAACGGAATCGACGAAACCAAAATTGTACGTAACTAGTTGTTACAGTCTTATATAGGACGATAAACACCTTTCACAATTTTAGCCACCTGGTTAGCATTTTCGCCATTATAAAAGAAAAACTAAAATGTATCGAATTTTCTGTTTGTTGTCTTTCATTTTTATAACCAT
Organism: Latrodectus geometricus; assembly: GCA_026290005.1. Classification (NCBI taxonomy): domain Eukaryota; kingdom Metazoa; phylum Arthropoda; class Arachnida; order Araneae; family Theridiidae; genus Latrodectus; species Latrodectus geometricus. Next base: position 62,489 of record JAPDSC010047338.1, read on the forward strand.
GTACTCATAACTGAATTAATCAAACAAAAAACCGCAAGAGAATATTTTAGTATCAAATGTCACCTTTCCAATGAGCATAAATTTGAAATTGTTTGATAGATATCTCACGAGATAGCGATCACTACAGACGTCTACCAAAAAAATAATGGATAACTTTTTCCCCAAACTAATATTTCAGAAAAATTACATGTATTTTTTTCAATATTTAATAAAATATCTTGAAAAATTTACTTTTACTTTAAATAATATTTTAACAACTGTGTTTTATTTAACATTAAGTTTTGAAGAAATCAATTTTAAAAATGAATATTTTGTCAAAGTCATTGTCTTTCATATATTTTTCCTATAAATTTATTTATTGTTCATATGACTCAAAATAAGATGCCTAATGTCAAACTGCAGTGTGTAATATAAGACATTCGTATATATTATATAAATATTTACATATATTACACATTGTAATTGCAATTAAGCTTTTGATAGGTTCTGAAATATGTATAAAGTGCTCTAAAATAGAGATTTTTCATAATTATGTGCAAGATATAATGTCAGTATCTCAATTAATATCCATTTTGTGTACGCAGCCAATTAAATATTATGATTTTATGTTAGTTCATGAATTGAACCTGCTACCGACGGTTATAAGAAGGTTAATTTTTTAATCAATTTACCATGACATCAAAATTTAATTAATCTTATAATTTAAGTACCAAATTACTTGGATAGTAATTAATTTTGACAATTGAAATGTATCAATTAATCACTTTCTTGACTTACGATGATTTTTTTATTTAAGTATATTGATTGATTTATGTTTTAAAAAACGCAAAATAATGTGAAGAATATTAAGTGAGGTTTAATTTTGTTTGTCACTTTACAATCACACTTGATATATATTTGAATTGAAATGATCATTTAATTCAAATTAAATGACGATAGCAATTCAAATAGATATTTGATTTCTTTTTTGATTCGCTGTTATTAAAGGTTCTGATGTAATACCGAATTTAAGAAAAGAAGATGTTCACAAATTGAAATAACAGAAAGTGACAGATTGAATATTGGCATTTATATGCAAAACTACATAATCTGTGAAACACTTTGTTAATAATTTACATGGGGTTTTTTTTCTATTTAATGTGTTTGTTTGTTTTCCATTCTTTATATTACTTCCGGCAGAGTTTCATTAAATGCAATTAATATACAGATACAAATTGGAAAAGGGTCAATCCGGAAATTAACAAGATCACGATGGATTAAGTAAATTGCGACTTTCATTGTTTGATCACTTACGTAACAATATTACGCCTTTCGCGTAAACATGTTACTCAAATAATACACCTCCTTTCCTGCAAATTTAAATTCAGAAAACAAAACTATTAATCTCTGTTGATTTTAGTTGAAAAAAAATAATAATAAAAACATTTAAATCGTACTTACTGATTTAAACTAACCATAAAGGGGATGTTATGATTTATTTATTGAATGCATAAACAATCAAATATTAATATTTAAACACATAAAATCAAAAAATAACATATAATCAGAAAAAATTTGAATCCATTATTAGAATTGATTTTTATAAATAAAGTTAAGCGATTTTCAATTCATTTATAAAAATGAATGCTACAATTATAGATTTAAAAAATGAAAATAAGACATCATTATATCATCATTTCGTCAATAACATAAACTTTTAAATGCTCTCATTGAGAAATAATAAACAATAATAAAAAAATTCTAATAAACGGTCTCTAAAGAAAATATACCATATTTGCCAAGGTATTTTTTTCCATAAAAATATGTTTGAAAACAGTGTGTGTCTTATACACCAATGTTTTGTTTTTCATTGCATTAATTTCCGAATTTATGAGATTTTTTTATTTCCCTGTGGAGTGTGGTTATTTTACAGAGATGTAGAATTCAGTGAGCACTATCATCGACGATCATACACACAACAGAGTTAGTTTCAACTTCCCTATTTTTGACAGCAACTTTAAGTTTATGAAATTTCTTCTGTTTAGTTTTCCAAACTTTCTTATTTATTCCTAATGACGGGCACCCTTGAGCAAGTAAGTACATTAGCCCATTTGCCTGCCGCAACAAGGCCGGAAATTGCTACTCATTTTATCGTTATTTGCCCAAGCCGGGATTCAAACCCAAGTCCTCCCCATCCGTAGTCAGTTGTGTTAACCACTAGATTGGTTGGGCATAAGTTTTCCAAACTTTGTTGGCAAGTTATAGCTCAAAAACAATTTTGGCACTATCATAACATAGTATACAAACTCGTGTGATTGCATGTACTAAAAATCATGGAAACAGGGAAAAAATTATATTGAATTTCATCGATTCGCTTTGATGCACGAAAAAGGGAGAATTTTGAACTTGAACAAATAGGAAACATGGATGAAATTCAGCTCACTTTTGTTGTACTTCAAAGTAAAATTATTGCTTGCAAAAAAATTGCGAAAATATTTAATATTTGACGTTGCATTGAAATCTTGTCTCTATAAAGATCAATAAAGCATTTTATCCTTCAAAAATGTGTATAATAAAGGGGATGAGAGTCTAATAAAATTGCGTTTTATACGCGGTCAAATAAGCTAATTATTCTTCTCTTTAACATTTCATGCAAAATTTAAAGTATTAAAGCATTCTAATATTCCATAAAGAGTGAATGAGCCATTTAGCAGGTCGTAGCAAAGACTTGTGAATACAGTTATCTTGTTGAAAAACATGCACTAGTGCAAAATTTCTCGAATTTCTTTATCATAATTATAACTACGAAAGTATGGTATACTGGCCTTCACATACTTTTTTGAGATCAATATTCCTTCAGCATAGTTTTAAATATTCGATAATAAGAAATGCTGTGATTTTAGATAAGAAATGCAAATTTATCTACATATTAGCCATATTAAGCAAAATATACTTTAAAATCATACAATAACAGTTTGATTTCCTTTTTCACAATTATATACATATATACAGGCTGTCAAAACAGGTCATGTCCAAACGGCACACATGGTTGGTTGTGTCAGGTCATTAGGAAGCAGAGTTATATGGGAAGGGGGGGGTCAGAAACTCGATCGTGACAGTAAAATTGCATCGTGACCGTCACGCAAAGAAAAGATCAAACGGTATAAAAAACGATGTAAAGAAACATTATTTTACAACAAAACAGTACCAAATGGAAATGAAAAATGCTAAAACTCATAGTAAATGCTCAAAATTGCATCTATCAGCTGCTATACATATTGCGATGCAATTGTCCGAAAAGTCTATGGTCGGGTATACGTCGGTTAGGGAATCGTTGTCGATACATGCGTACCACGTTGCTCGCCCATTGCCATCTACAGCGCCATAAGCCATACAGCGCGTAATGCATGTCTGCCAATTCAGCATAGCTGTACTGGTTCATCCTTTCTCTGCCACGTCAGAGCTTCGAATGATCCAACTGCCAGCACTTATCGTCTTCTAGCGGATTACGATCGCGTTTCCGACCCCCCTTTCCTATGTAATTCTGCTTCCTCATGACCTGACACAACAATGTGTGCCGTTTGGATATAACCTATTGGGACACACCTGTATATATTAGGTTGGGAAAAAGAAATCCATTATTTTTACGTGAACTTTATGTAACTTCTTTTGGATTCACTTTGTAAAAAGGTTTAAAACAGCTTTCATGTAGATTTTTAGGTCTTGCGCGTTACGACTGCTGACATGCAGTTAACTTCGATCATTTTTGATATTTTATAGACATTTTCGACGATGCTGTATCCACATGCGAGGTGCATCTCTAACATCAAAAATACCCGAACGGAATCGACGAAACAAAAATTGTACGTAACTGGTTGTTAAAATCTTATATAGGACGATAAACACTTTTCACAATTTTAGCCACTCGGCTATCTTTTTCGCCGTTACAAGAAAAAAACGAAAATGTATCGAATTTTCTGTTTGTTGTCTTCCATTTTTAAAACCTTGTGCTCGTAACTGAATTAATCAAACAAAAAACCGCAAGAGGATATTTTAGTGTCAAATGTCACCTTTCCAACGAGCATAAATCTGAAATTGTTTGATAGATACCTCACGAGATATCGATCACTACAGACGTCTACCGAAAAAATAATGGATTACTTTTTCCCCAACCTAATAT
>JAPDSC010047340.1:0-23165 GCA_026290005.1 Latrodectus geometricus
AATGATTTTAAATTTATTTTTATTAGAATTAATTAGTAGAAATAATTTTTGACACATGAATAGAAATTCAATATGCTAATGTTTCACAACATCAAGCACCTTAAATTGAAATGAAGTTGTGAAATATGGGCTGTAATAAAAATTGATACATTTGACGTTTTGCATCAAAATATACTTATTTTTTTATACCAAAACTGCCTCAATTAATTGTGCGTCTTAACCAATCATAACAAATCTAAAAGAAAAATAACTTATTTGGGCAACCCTCAAAAAAAAAAAAAAACTACTCACAATATTAAAGTTTATAAAAAATATTAAGAAAAAAAAAACTAATGAAACTACAATGAAAGGAAAAGAATAGTGAGGAATTCAAAGATATTAAATTTTGCGATAAAACTGGGGAAAAATCCTATTATCATCGGTTATGACATTAAAGCTTGAAGAAAGATGGCATTTCTTTTAGTTGAGGCTTTAATTTCTTTCTTTACATAGCATTCTCTCCTCATATTTCATATGACACTTTTTATTATTAGTTATTTTCCCTAGAAAAAAATTTAAAATCTACATTGTGGAATTTGCTTAATTGAACATTACTTCTCTTTTTTTTTACTTCCCTGCATTAAGTATAAAATCCAATAAGAAAGAAATTATATCTTTTCTCTTCAACATTTTTTTCAAAAATAAACATGAAATAAATTGCTTTTATCACCAAAACTGAGCTTTTATTTTTGATGGAATAAAAATATTTGGCTAAATGCTGTTACAAAAAAACATGTGGTTTTGCAGAAAAAAAAGTTGATTTTTATAGTAATATTTTCAAACGCATACACTTGGTGACAGTTAGACCATCAATTTAAATGAAATTAAGGTAAATAGGTTTTCCATTTTAAGATTAAAATGTAATTATGAATGAAGTTAAGAAGATCTTTCTAATACACTTGAAAAATGTGCAATTTGACTAAAATGTTAAAGTTTCTATTGAAATTTGTTTAGATCCTCTGATATTTATATACAGCAAATGAAAAAATTTGTTATTTAATTTATAAGTTTTGCCTATGTAAAATGATATTCACCCCCAAAATGGCAATGTTCTTGAATCCACTAATTTACACAATACATGATATGAAACAACCGTTATAGAATCCGTCTCGAAATCAAGAATTAATACATAATTATTCATATATTCAAATAAAGCAAGCATTAAAATAAAAATTTATTATAGGAATATTGAATAAAGTTTTAACTGTTACTGCAATTGAGCATGTTATATAACAAGGAAAATTTTAAGAAACTATTTTTATTGAATTATATCAGTATAGCAAACATATTTTTTTCATTTGTTTGTATACATATAATTTTTTTTTTATAAAAACTACATGTTTATAAAAAAATTGTCTACCAGACACGTCTTACTATTTAAATAATTTTTTTATGAACTATCAAAAAATCACATATGTGTTGATCTTAACATTTAATTATCTAAATTATTGAGTTTAATTTTTTGATCCAATTAAACTTATAATTTCTATTATTTATCAGTAATATGATATAAAATAAAACAAAGATAAGGGTTTTACATATTAGTTTACTTGATTTTAATTTTTTCACGTTTGCATGCAACATTGCAAAAGTATATGCATATTTCAACATCATTGTGATTTCTATGACGAAGAAAAGCATTGTACGCAGTAAAAACTAAAGTAATTTCTTAAACATATGTTTTTATTCCCCAATATTACTTTCACCAACGATATATAAAATTTTACCTATGATAACTATTTATCTTAATACTATGAGGAAAACTAGTACTTTCCTTATTGAGTAGAAGTAGAGAGAGTTATAACAAACTAAAACTGGTGTTATATTTTAAATAATATATTAAATTAATATCAAATTAATAACATTACCTTAGAAAATCCTTCTAATATATTTTTCAAAATTTTCAATAATTTCTATTATAAAATATGCTCTTAGAATTGTTTCGGAACAGAAATTCATTAAAATTTATTTTTAGGAATATAGAAATAATATAATGTAATTTAAATGATATAAATTATAAAATTGATACAGAATATAAAATGTAAAATGATAAAATGTAGAATGATAGAAAATATAAAATGAATCCAAATATAATAGTGTTTGTTATTTAACAATGAATAACGCCTAAAATGATGAATAACTGTCCTACATATTCAAACAGTATTTTATAGTGAATATTAATAGTAAAAATCAAAACTGAAACAAAACATTTACATCTGTTATTTAAAAAAAATGTAAATTTGATACTTTTATTTTCGATATCATTTGAAATATTATGATATCATTTAAAAACTGAAATTAACTATTAGATTCTTTATTTATAAATTAAGAAATTAAGAAAATATTTCACCACGAAATATGTCGATAGGATTTCAAATCATTTCTTTTTAATCAGGTATAATTTGCATTGTCTTGGCTTTTTTACTCTTTCAATAAAATAACCACATCCTATCAAAATCTAGATTTTTTTTCGGAGAGAGAGAGTGATTAAATATGTCAGCAGCAATCTCTGATCTCTATTTGAAACTTTATTTCATAAATTAGTTTTCAGTTAAATACATGCTTTGATAAAACTAAATGTTATGGATGATACATGAGAATAACATGGAAATGATATAGAATCTACTTGAGGTCTTATCAAATGAAGAAATATTTTCGCCAATCATCATTGATATTTGATTTACTAAGAATTTACTAAGAAAAGACGTATATATTTATCGATAGATGAATCTTAATATTTCAACGATCACATTTCTATTGCCTACATAAGATACATTTTTACTATTGTTTTCTACATCGTATTCTTGGAAATTTTTATTTTTTAAAAAAAAAAATCTAAAAATACTTTATGCATAGTTTCATTTTTGTTTGTATACATTTCAATAAATTAAGTACTCAATTAGGCATAATATATATACATACGCAAAGTACCTATGTACTTTATTTTAATATTAAGAATTATATAATTACAATTGTGTGTGTGTGCGCGCGCGCTACAAATTATCATTTTACATAACATTTTATTTCATACTTAATTCTAAATTATTATAATTAGAAATGAGTATGAAATAAAATGTTTAGTATTTATAGCTAGCCTTTATATATATATATATATATATATATATATATATATATATATGAATGTATTATATAGCGAAATTCTTGAAGCAAGGTATACAATATTCAACAATAATTCATAAAAAAAATTATATTTTATGTATAAAACTTCAATTTAAAATTAAAATTATTTTTCCCAAAGTTGTGGATTATTGAAACTTTGTTGTGTGTGGAAATGTTAATAAACAATCATTTCAATTTAAATATCATTTTAATTAGTAATAAAAATAAGTTTTCACGATTTACAATTCAAGAAATTTACAATTTTAGAAGTCTTATGTTAAAAATTTTTGTAATGAAATGTATACAATTGTTCATGAGAAACTAACATCAATTATTTTTATAAACAGCAGAGCAGAAATTCCTATTAATATTTTAAGTATTGTTATTAAAATAATATGATTTAAAATTTAAATATACTATCTGTGATTTTAATTGAAATAAGAACAATAAATGTTATTTTCATTTATTCAGACGTATTTCTAATACACATATATGCACGCAAACGCATATATATACACACAGAAAAGAGATTTAAGATACAAATAATTTGACTTAAGTCAAATTGCATCTTTTCAAATCCCTAAAAGTAAGCGCCGCAGGGAATTTACGATTACCTTTTTCCCCTTAGAAACCAACGGAGAAACTAATGAGAATTTTGTTACAAAAGGATATTATTTTACTGGCTGCTCTAAAACACCTTAACTATTACAAACATCCTCTTTTAATCGAAATATAATTATTTTTATTTTGAATTTACAATTTATTTAGAAAGAACTTTTAAGCCATTTACGGTTTGATTGCTTTTCGGATGCAAGCAGAAGTAATTAAGAAAAAGCTTTGGATGAGAGAAAATGTTGCATTTATAAATAATTAAATCATGCAGATATTTTCAATTGTCATTAAAATAAATTATTTAATAGTAATTGATTTTCTTTCAGTCGGCAATAAGTCACTTCTCTGAATAGTTATGTATCTTAATTTCTTATAAAACATAATTTAGAAGTTTAAGACATATAATACTAAGAATAGAAACATTTCTACATTTGTTACAAACTTAGCAGTAATTACTTTAACTAATTTTATTTAATTATTTCCTTATTTGGAAAATATAATTCGAAATAATTTTGATAATATTATTGAATTTTCAGATGAATGTTAAAATTTATTTATTAATGTTTATTGAGAATAGTTTTTAATTATTACACGAAGCATTACAATATAAAAATTAATTTAGCTATTATTAATTTAAAAGATTATAAAAAATTTTTAAACACAAAATTATAATTCAATGAAGCCAAACCTATTTTAATTTTGAAGAACAAATAATATCAGTTTTATAACCTAACAGAAGATGACGCACAAACTAATGTTTGAATTTGTGTCTTCAAAAATAAAAGTTACAAATTATCTTTTTTAACATTTGAGAAAAGAGGTCATTTTGTAAAAAAGTATCATTAAAAATTGACGAACAAAAAAATTTGAACTATTCAAAACAGTTATCAATAACACAGACTTAAATTTACACAACTGCATAATATGTTAGAATTAATAAATGTGTTGTGTCTGTTTATCCTCCAAATGTGTGATCCATATCAAATCAGCTGGAAAAAGCAGTTGACCACTTAAAAGTAAATGAAAATAAAGTGATTGTTTGAATGCAAAAATAAAGTTTTGAATATCAAAGCAAAGATCCAAATATGTTTTTATTACTATTTTAACAGATACGCGATTCTTATGGTAAACAATGGTATAAATTCAAAATATTTTATCAGCTAGTTTATTAAAGTAACTTAATTGTATATTATTCGACTTTTTTCATTACATATTCAATAACTTATAAGCAAACTTGTTAGAAAAGCATTTTTATATTAAGCATTGCCAGAGAGTGATTTTAATTTACAATATAATATAAAAATGTCATTCTGTTAATTCCAATTTTGATGGTTCAAGTGACAGTTTCTGAAGTATTATACTTAATACTATTGCATGAATAATATTTGGAAAATATACTTTGAATATTAATGTTTAAAGAAGAAACAACAACGAAAATATTTATGTTAAAGTAACTAAATAACTCTCAAAAATGTATCCAAAAAAATTTAACGAAAACAATTACGTACTTCTTACATTTTTTGTAGATTTGCATATTGATAATATTTTATTAAGGAACATACCGATGTTTTTAAATGGTTTTTATTCTAATTGTGAAAACTTTTAACTCCTAAAAAATAACTTGAACTCCTTAAAATAATTTAAATTTCTTTTATCAATTCATAAATATAATTAAAAAACAACGCATCAACAAAAAGTCTTTTGAAAAAATCCTAAACTTATAAATAATCTACTCACCAATTATGTAAATAATTTCATTTCTAAAGGAGCAAATCTAGTAAATATATTGAGTATAAATAATCTAAAAAGATATTGAGAGATGGGAATTTAAATCAAAAATGATTGTTTAATTTATAAGAGAAATAAATCAGTTAAACTTTGAAGTTCTATTTTAAAATTCATATTTCAAACTTCTTATTATTTAAGTATCCTCCAAAAATAATATTTTAGAAATTCTGCCGCATAGTAAGATAAAGGCTGCATACAAGATAACACTAATCATAAGAGGCAAAAGCACACTTTTAGCTTTTCTACAAAATTATTCTAAGAAGCATACGTGAATACTGATGAATATCTTTATTTTTGAAGTTTAGCCGTGGAATCAAAGATATTTAAATTGGAAGCAATTCGTAAAATATGAAATTGCCATAAATTGTATCAACACCTTTTTAAAAATTACAACATCATGAAGGAGTTGTTAGTAGCAAACTTAAATAAGCAGAAAAACTTTATGTGTATATATATTTATATACTTCTTTATTATTTACAGAAATTTAGTATTGAATGAGTTAAAACACATATACAATGTTTGTAATGATCTAAAAAAGCAAGTTGATCGCTTAATTAATCCACTTAAAAATAATGATTTTCCTATTGATTTTATTTTAATATATGTAGGATGTAGGGAATCGCTTGTAAGATTGAAGTAATGAGTATATTTTTATAACTACAGAAGGGCCATCCAAGTATTGACAATCTCGAAACCACATACTTTGATTATACTTTAATTTTTAATATACTTTAAACATTATAAACTACTTAACTAACAAATTTAACTTGTAAAAAATCTTTCTTATTACTTTTGACAACTATATTCTTCTGTATTTGATATATTTTACTCATTATTTTGCTTATTTTTAAATGTATTATTCTGATTCCATTTATTTCAATTTTGATATAGTCGTATTTTCTTTTTATACAGACACTCTTCGGAGAAATAGCACGAATATGTTTAGACCTTTGTCTTTCGTGCTATTCAGAAAAGGGTGTTTTATTTGCATCGTAGATCATCTCCCTCCTGATGAAGATGAGGTCACTATGTCTTTTCCTTATTCATATTAGTTTACGTTTTTTTTCTTGATTTTGTCTTTTTGGTATTAAATTGTATAGTTTCTTCTTTGTTTTATTTTGATCTTCTAATTACATCGTATTTAATCGGAATTATATCGGCATTTCTCTACATAGCTGCTTTTGCGCAGGTTCAATTGCCTATAAAATTTGTAGGTAAATATTGTATTTGCTTTCCTTTTTCTATACATTGCATTTATTGCTTTATATATATATATATATATATATATATATATATATATATATATATATATCAAACCAAAACAACAATTTCAAAGAGTGTTTTTTTTCCCCTATCAATATTTGGCGTATTTAATTTTTACTGCAATAAGCAAAATTTTTGATGTGCCATACAATTCAAAGGATTTTGAATGAATATCATGAAATGAGCATTGTATATATTATTTGCAGTATTACTATGCATATTAATAATTCATAAATCCTTAACGAAGATACATGATGAGATGCCCGAACAAGATGAAATCTAACAAATGTTGACTAGTCAACAAGTATGCTGGTGGAGGGAGAAATTGCATGCGTTTTATTGAAAACTTTTAGAATACCCATTGAAACATAGGGAAAATTATATCGTTAAACAATAATTTAACTATCTAACTGTTCAGCATGTAATTTTTGAGTTGTATTCAAGCCTTTGTAGCAAAATTTAAAAATTCTCATTCAGGATAGCATATGATTTCTCTTATTTATAAATTATTTAAATATCATTTTCTTTCTTCAAAAAGATTCCTTGTTATATCTTGTTTAAATTTTATCTTTAACAAATAAACATAGACTATTTTAAAGGCCTAGCAATGGGTTCCTATTTATTAGATTTTGAAATCAATTAGTGTTTGTTGCTCAACGCACATACTAATATTGAATCTGAAGAAATTTTCGAATTTAAAACATATTCGAATTGTAAGAGAGCATAATTTTACGTATCCTCAAAAATGCATATAAATGAAAACAATATTTTGTCATTATTTCATCGCATGTACTATATTATTAACTATAAACAAAACATTAATTTGGCTTACGCAAATATGTATACTGATAATAGAATTAATGATATAACATAAAATATTCATTACGTATAATAAATATAATTCGGATGATAACATCCTAAATGATAGAGAGTTATGTGAATTATATATTGATTCAGTAACTTCACGATCATGTTTGCATTATACAAGTCAATGATTCCAATTTAAATGTTAAAGTACTCTAGGGTATTAGGATTACAGAATAATTTTGATTTCAATTTAAATACAACGAATGTATTTTGCTGGAATTTATTAAATTTTCATAAGTATCAACCACATTGTATCATCGTTTCTAATCGATTAAGCATTATTGTTGTCGAGTGTTTTTTGGCGTGTTTGTATAATTTTGTTACAAGTTATATGTACTTTGTTTATGTGTATTTTTATAACGAATTAACATAAATTAAAGCTTAAACATATGAAATTAAGTTATTGAATTAAATTGCTTATACTTTAACCAAACTGCTATTGATTACTAAATTCTCTAAGGCAGAAACATATTTATAGTGCACTTACGAAATTAATAAAAATAAATGGTTTTTAGTCACACCTAATTAAAATCTTGTTTCATAACTAGAATGAAATATTTTAATTTTTTTGTTTAGAATATTAATTTATCAATTAAAAAAGTTCGCATGCTTTACACATTTGAGAGAGTTTTTGTAACGTCTACTTCATTAAGTTAAATTAATTCATTCTAGAGTTTTTTTTTTTTTTTTTTTTTTTTTTTTTTTTTTTTTTTTAAAGAATGGTTCATGAAAGGGATAAATATTGAATGAGTTAAAATTTCAATCACAAGCTTTGTATAAAAGGAAAATTGTTAATCTTTACAAGAAAGTGAAAGTCAAACCAATACTAAAATGAATATGTAATAAATAAAAAAGTGTATTATTTAAAAAGTTTAAAATATTAACACAAAGTTCATTGAATTACTAACTGTATTTTGAAATAGTATAAAAATGAGTGCATAAAGTAACAATTGTAAAAAATAAATCCATGAAAAATTATTGATTAAATTATTTAATTTGTGATAAAATTTTAAATATTTCAGTTTTTTTCTAGTGGTCAAGTGAATTTAAATGTTTCAGATTTTTTTCTAGTGGTCTAGTGGTTTCGTGCCTGGCTGTGGTCAAGGAGGTTCTTGGTTTGAATCCTGGTTCTGGCAAGGAAGTACTTTCTCTTTCTCTCTCTAATGTTTTTGTCCTCACCTTGTATTAATGGAGTGAGAATGGTCGACTACCCTATAAATGGTTACCTATAGCATGTGTATAGCATGTGTCCACATCAAATTATGTTTCAGTTAAAAAAATGGAGCAGCGCACCCCATATTAAGCATTTTAAGCAAGCATTAAGCATTTTAAGTAAGTAGAAATACATATATAAAGCGTTTCTAAGATCACAGTGTAATTTATAACATGAGGCATTTTTGATTAATCAGCATAAAACTTTTATTAATAAATTTACTTAAGGAATTTACAACTTTAACTGTGATATGTTCCTGTTCATTAAACTTTAAGTGCCAGTGGATAAGTGACAGTGGTTTATACAGTGGGTAAATTCTTTCAAGTTTTTGTAAATTTAAAATATTTCCTAACATATTTTATAATTCGTTAACTAATATACACAATTTAGAAAAAATACTAATTAATTACTTACTTATTACACCTGGTAATGCAACTAGCGTAATATTAAAATGATAAATGTGCGTGATTTTACATGTGATTACATATAAAATTATTAATGCCGATAAAAAATTACTTTTTTTTAGGCTCATTTGTGTTTTCTAGATTCATAAGCTGCTCAAAATGTGAATTTAATCATTTAAGTTTAGTAAAAATTTTGGTAAATTCAATAATTAATATTTTAGGCATACTAGATATTCAGAAAAGTTCAGAGCCATTTTTTTTTTGTTATGCTTCTCAAGGAGATATATATCTCATCAAACTGAAGCACTGCAAAATAAGAAATATTACTTCAAAACTCAGGTACATTTTTTAAAATTTTCATTTTATGATTAATAAGAACAAACATTATTAGTTTAAGGCATTTTTCCACTGTGTAATATACTTGCGCAAGCTTGCAGATTACAGTATTCATGAATTTAAAATATTCATTCCAATAGTGAATACAGTAATCAGTGAGTTATTTTTGTTTCTTAAATTCAAACTTTTTAGAAGAGTTATTTCTTTTCTGACCCATAGACTATTATGCAGGTTAACTTATTTGAAACCATTTTTTATGGGGTAATCTATAGTTCGATTTTCCGATAAACCTTAGGCCGATGTATATATATAACTACTTTTGAAAACTTTAATACCACTCTATCTAAACTTAATTTTAAAATTTATTGTTATTTATTTCTTGGAAAAGCTCTATTAAAATCTACTAATAATGAACTACCAAGTCAAATTTATAATTTGACATAAATAACATGTATAAATATGAGCTACCAATTTGACATTTTGGCAATTTCATATAAATGGGATTTATATGCTTCCAAAGTTTGTTGATTCACCAAGTTACTTTAGTGGAATAGAAGGGAAAATCGGCTTTAGTTTTGCTAATATATAATAAATGTAATGCAATTACATACTTGTGGTAATGAGTTCTTGTATTCTGAACTTATTTTTAACTCTAGAGGCAATGTGTCTGTAGCAAAAATTGAAAACAATTCTCTACGTTACTTCTATTAGTGATTTATACCTGGTGTTTGTCTTACAAATCAAAACGTTATTCCTCTCTAAAAAAAGTAATGAAGGTAATGGTAATCTATAGTTCGGTTTTCCGATAAACCTTGGGCCGATAACAAACTGCTTATATGGTAACAAAAACATTAGTACTCTCATAAGTCTGCAATTATGAAAGTGTTTAGATCCTCTTAACGCTGAGATTTATTGGCTAATTGATAACCAATATTTACTTACTTTCTAATACTTCTTTTTTGAGTTTCTATACATTAATGTTGAATCAAACTACATTTCTGAGATTCTTACTTCGATTAAGAATGAATGTTTGTTTCTACAAAATATTAATCCGAATTACTTTTCCTAATCAAATAAATTTATCACAACGAAATTTATTTATTTTGTAGAAGAATTTAGTATATTTCACTGAAAAGCTAAAGTTTAGATAAAAAAGAAACTTATTTAAATTCTAATGAAAGGTATGAGAATGCATTCAATCTAATCCAACGAAATTTTGAGAATTATCTTTTAAAAAGTTTTATTAATTTTTCCTGAAAGAATTTCTAAAATAAGAAATCTTCCCTCACGGCAAAACAAAAGTGTTAAAGAAATTATGAAAGGAAGATGGAAATAAAGTATTTTTTTGTATAATTTGAAGTTTATTCTCTGTGATAGAAATATTCGAAATATGTTTATATTTTTAAAAATTCAAAAAAGAAATTGAATAATTTGTATACTCCTTCAGTTTAGAATATAAAGATTGATTTTTCCAACAAATTCGTTTCACTAAGTTTTTATTAACTTTGATCAAAATGAACAAATAAGTTCCACACAAAGGCCGTTCTAATTTAATTACACAGAGGTATTTCTAAGAAAGTAATAAGAAATTTATTCTTCACATTTTTTCAATTATAAAGAACTGTGAATTCTTTATTATAGTTATATTTGTTTAGTTTTACATTTTCAAGAATAAGATATTTCAAATAAAAATTTTATGAATATATTGAATTTTCGCTATTTTTAAATGATAATAATAGCAACTTTTAATATTAAAAATGTAAACTCTCACTTTTCGTTATAAGCAAACAACATTATTCTGAATATTTTATTCAGTTTTATTATATAGTACATCTTATTTTAAGGCACGTGTTTCTAAAAATTTAATTATTTGTTAACAAAAATATCTTATGAAATTTAAATTTTGAAATTTATTATGTAAATTATTATTTTATAATGCAGTTGATGATGATAAATATAGTTGTACAGAAGTTAAAGCACTGAAAAATATATATAATATTAAATGCATAAAAATAAGATAAAACTTTATTTCAACATTTGAAGCAAATATTGATATTACTCTAATGTTAGACAGTAGATTTCCATAGTTATATCCTTACAATGTGTTTACAGAGAATTCTATAAATCTCTATATTAATAATAGTAGGCGCCCACTCTATCAAGTGGTGAGCGTGTCTAATTGCGAATAGGGAGGTACTGGTTTCGAATTTCAGTTCGGACACGGATAAACTTTCTCTCCTGTATTTGTCCTTTCCTTGTATGAAGGAAGTATGAATGGTTATCTACCCTATAAACGGGTATCTATGGCATGTGCGTACTGAGGAAGTCGAATACCACAACAAATTATGATTCAGTTGGGAAAATGGAGCAGCGCTACCTATAATGCCAGCCTGGCTAGTACACGACAAAAGGGGAAAAAAAATAGAGCTAAGATGTTTTGCATTCTATGCTAATTAAACAATTATTTTCGTTTTAAATGAAAACACTTGTTTTAAAGAATTGCTTTAGTTTTAATGATTAAATTTTAACCAAAGGAAGATAATGTAAAGTGAAATATGCATGTAAATACTTCCATCAACTAGGAGTTATATATATATATAAAAGGAAATTAAGAAAAATTATATTTTTATGTTGCATTTACTAATACCACATGATATTTTCAAGGCAAAAGTATGTATGTTGAAACAGTTTCTACATATTACAAAACAAGAATAAACATAATTTCCTTTTTCCCATTAATTACAAATCCAGTATTATTTTATACTACCTATTCAAAAGAATTTTTAGCAATATGAAATTAGTTTCAATATTAATATACACTATTTTTCTTTTATAAAATATTCATACGAAAAATAAAACTACTTATTTATTGTTTAATTTCTCATTTAATTAGTAACTGTGCTTTTTCATATGTTAAAAAATATTTCTTCAGAAATGCTTCTGTCATATTTAAGGTTGTAATAGTTCATTTAAAGTAGTTTTTCTGTTATTCATGAATAATCTGAAAAAAAATCAGATTATTCATGAATAGCAGGAAAACTGAAGGTGAATATTAAAGGAATTTAAAAATATTACATAATCGAAAATAAAAATGGAAAATATGCAACAAAAATATAATTTTAAAGGGATAAAAAACAAGGAAACTTAACCTTTAGAAATATGATCACAAAAGCCAACCCTAAGTGTTAAATCCACGCTTGAATGAAGTTAATACAACCAAACCTGACTGGCATAGTGTTAAAGATTATGCTCATTTATATTTAGGGAATTACACTACTGCCCATTAAAATTGCTACACCAAGGAGGCGTGAAATTTATACGAAAGGAAGAAGGTGCTGTGATATGTAAGTAATTAGCTTTTCAGCGCATCCAGACAAAGCAGGCGCCAGTAGCGACTCCTACATTGTGTTTAAATGAGTAAATTAATTAGCCTGTTCCTCATACACAAATTGCATTTAAACGTTGTTGCCTGGTAAAAAGTTGTTGTGATGTCTCGTGTAAGAAGGAGAAATGCGTACCAGCACGTTTCTGACTATGATAAAGGTCGAATTGTAGCTTACCGGGATTTCGGTTTATCTTATCGCAGTATTGCTGCTCGCGTCGATCGAGATCCAATGACTGTTAGAAGAATATGGAATCGATGGGTTCAGGACGGTATTACGGAACGCCATGCATGATCTCAACGGCCACCTATCACTAGCAGCCGAGAAAACAGGCATATTATCCGCATGGCCGTAATGGATCGTGCAACCACGGAACGAGCTGTGAGTCAAGAAACGGGGTCGTTTGGATAACAATAAGTGTCTGCACGAACAGTTCGACGACGTTTGCAGCAGCACGGACTCTCAGCTCGGAAACCAAGGCTGCGGCTTCCCTTGACGCTGCGTCATAGACAAGAGCACCTTCAATGGTGTGATCAACGATGAACCTGGGCGCACGAATGTTGAGACGTCATCTTTTCAGATGAATCCAGGTTCTGTGTACAGCATCATGATGGTCGCATCCGTGTTTGGCGGCATCGTGGTGAACGCACACTGGCAGCGTGCATTCGTTATCGTCATACTGGCCCATCACTTGGCGTGGTGGTATGGGGTGCCCTTGGATACATGTCTCGGTCACCTCTTGTTCGCATTGACGGTGCTTTGAACAGTGCACGTTACATTTCTGGTGTGTTACGACCCGTAGCTCTACCCTTTATTCGAGCCCTGAGAAACCCTACGTTTCAGCAGGATAATGCCCGACCGCATGTTGCCGGTATTGTACGGACCTTTCTTGATACGGAACATGTTCGTCTGTTGCCCTGGCCAGCACGTTTACCAGATCTTTCACCAATAGAAAACGTCTGGTCAATGGTTGCCGAGCGACTGGCTCGTCACCAAACGCCAGTCACTTCGGTTGATGAACTGTGGCATTGTGATGAAGCTGAATGGGCATCCGTACCTGTACATGCAATCCAATCTCTGTTTGACTCAATGCCCAGGCGTATAACTGCTGTTATTACTGCCAGAGGTGGTTGTTCTGGGTACTGATTTCTCAGGATCTATCCAGC
Source organism: Latrodectus geometricus (assembly GCA_026290005.1). Lineage (NCBI taxonomy): Eukaryota > Metazoa > Arthropoda > Arachnida > Araneae > Theridiidae > Latrodectus > Latrodectus geometricus. Next base: position 14,193 of record JAPDSC010047340.1, read on the forward strand.
CAAATTTTTTGAAAATTTAATCACTTGTTATTTCTAGTATAATATATTTGTCCAATAAATATCATTTCTTATCTGCATTTCTTTCTGGTGTAGCAATTTTAATGGACAGTAGTGTATTAAATCTAACAATGTTTAGTATTTATGCAACAATATAAATTTATATTAATTTCTAACACATTTAGAAAAAGTAGAAATTCAAAGAACATTCTATAGTAAAATTCAGTGAGCCAAACTTTAATATGTCAGTAAATCATTGAATTGACTATTATTTTATGATCTTAACTTATTGAGTAAATACTTAAATACAATACGCATGACTTCTCTTTAATGTATTATTTAAAGTTAGATATATATTAATATTTACTTCAACAGTGTCAATAATTTTTCTTGATATTTCTGACTTCGTCTCTGTAGACTTAATAAATGCATATATTACTTAATTGTAATATCAAATCAATGACTATTGCTTCATTTCAAATTTTTAAATAACTTTAAAGTATTCTCACTTGAGTATAAAATATTGAAAAATAATATTATACATGTTCTACAATTTTCATTATATATCCGTAATTTCAATAATTGTTTTTATTATATTTAATTATTGTAGATAAAAAGACAAATAATATTAAAAAATTGCTTAGACCTTCAAGGAAATAACTCTTAACATAAGCTATAAGCATTTGTATATTTAATTTGAAACTGAGTCTTACAATAAATGTGCTCGAAATTTCATTCATGTCATTTTTAATTGACATAATATTTTGCATAATAATGTTTTGATATTTTGAAGTATATATAACAATTACTATCTTCTTTTAGATTTTTATTTTAGTATGATAAAATATGGCGTTATGAAAAATTTGTAAATACTGATGAGAAAAATCTAAAACCTCTCTGTGTTACATGCAATATGTTTAATGAGAAGTACTAACTATAATTTTGTAAATCATGAGTTTAAAAGTGATAAAATTTTGGAAATGCTGAAATAATTACTTAACTTCAATTATTATTTGTTTAAAAATCATTCCAAAAAAATTAGAAAGACAATTAATAATTATGTTATCAATAAATTCTAATATGTAATTTCTAATATTCTAATATTCAATTTCTAATTTCTTTTATGTTCAAATAATCAGACAGAAATGAAAAATTTGTAATGAAACAATAAAATATTTAACATAGAATGAAATATATTCACATATGTCGCTTTTTTCAGCAATGATAACAGACTTTTAAGAAAAAAAAATCTTAAACTAGGAAGAGTATTTGCGAACTTTTACCATTTTGAATTGTAAATATAAATCTTTTTACGCTAGATGTTTATTACGAGTTTTGTTTTCGCAAAATACTGCAGGAAATGTAAGAAATATTTAAAAACAATAAAAGTGCAAAGAAAAAATAAAGTTTCACAGGAAAGACAATAAAAAGATCAACTTCCTTTCTTCCTCTCTCATCCGCATTCTTACCAGACTACTTTTTTTTTCAAAACATTCTAACTTTTCCTGCAAAGAAAAGAAGAAAAGAATGGGAAAAGAATCTTAAAAAGAAATTCCCTGAATTCTTAAGAGCCTCGACATTTGACGGCTAGAAAATGTTCTGAGAAGCATTTGTGAAATCAGATTGCGGCTCCCGGCGAAGATTTTTACCGTTTTAAAATATGAACTCCATCAAATTCCTTTCATCAAGGCTATCATCGGAGACGATTTTAAATCGAACTACTTTACATCACTCTTTCAACTTTGCGCGAAAAAGGGAACCTATCATATCCTTTATGCCTGATTAAATGAGGCATAAAGCGTAATAGCAAACACCTTATTTAAAATAGAAGACCATTTCAAAGTATTTTGTTTTCCTTATTTCCCTTAAAGTACCCTCATTTAAAATATTTCTCATGAAAAAAAAATGTTTAAAAATTTAATGCCATTACGCCATTTATATTAAGGCAACAGAAACGTAATATTTATATATATATATATATATATATATATATATATATATATATATATATGTACGTACGTATGTATATATGTATGTATATATATAATCCATCCAAGGGTTTATATACATAATAGTAGGTAGTTTTATGTATTCATGTATAACGAACACGTTTTTTTAAATTTCCATATTATTTAACAAATGAAAAACATAACGATTCTTTAAATAAATGTATGTTTACTAAATTTCCTTTAGATTAATATATCCTATTACTGATGTGAATAATTATAAATATGTAACAATTCTAGTCTGAGTTTTTCACATAACATTAGATGGATTATTTATATAGGTTGTTATATGGATATAATTCATACAATATCAATGGAATTTAACAATCATAAAACCATACTTCTAAATATATCATTTATGCTTTGAAATTCTATAGGCGACAGGGCTAATGTCCAATTTTTTAAATAGTTTAAAGTAATAATTTGTAACCATTATCTATTGTTAAATTTAATTTGCTATTTATTGGATGTAATATAGTAAATCTGTAAACACATGATGCATAAAATTTAATTGATGCTACTACAAAGGGTACTACACTTATACCACCAATTTGATGGTTAGGAAAATTTATGTAAAACTTACAATTTAGAAAATTTATGTAAAAAATCCAATTGTTTAAATAGTTTCAAGTAATAAGTTGTAATCATTATCCATTGTTAACAATATATATTTGCTATTTATTTTTTGTAATATAATATAAAAATTTAAACACGTGATACATAAAATTTAATTGATGCTATTGCAAAGGGTATTACACTTTTGCTACCAGTTGGATGCTTAAGAAAAAACTTACAAATTGAATAAGAATTTCTGTAAATGATTCCTCTTTTAATCTTAGAAACTGTCAAATAAGTAATACTTATTTGACAAAATGTATGTAATTAATAATTTTTTTTAAAATGAATTTCCATGCTAAGTTTGAAAGAATGTGCATGAATAAGCGCTTCAATGAAAATATTTTAATCCCAGTTAGGATGATATTCATTTCATTTGTGTTGATTTAATAAATAGTTTTTTCTGAATGTAAGGAATCAAACTCTATATTTATATTAACAACAATAAACTAACTTCAAAAAAATAGAAATATTGCTGTTTTTAAATATTTTTTAATATTATGTATATAATTTTAATGTAAATTTGATTTCTGTACACATAATTTTGTGTATTGAGAATGCTTTTACAATTATGAATTGTAAAAGTGCATTTGAACTCATAAGGTATTGTCAAACAATAACTTATTAACACACATAATTGCAAAAAATTAATGTTTTCTTGAATTATAACTTTGTCTTCTTGCTAGAAATGACGAAATTTGTCAGTATCATTTAATAATTACTTATTCATCTCTCATCTTTGGAGAATTTCTTAATCTTTGTCTTGGGATTTCAAAATAATCTAAAATTAAATTCGTTAAGTTTGAAATATTCGTTCCTTAAATAAGATTATATATACCACATTATGTATATTTGTTTTTTACATTTTAAGTTGTTATGTTAAGCATAGTGTCACTCGCAGCATCTCTCAAGTTTTCCAAGTAAAATAAATTTTATTACTTTAAAAAATATTTTAAAATAAGTAAATGTTATTTCTAAACATGTATTGTTATATTATGGTATTTAGATTTAGAATAATAAATTATCATAAAAATTGCGTATTTTTATAAGGAAGGAATTTAGCAATTGATTTAAATGTTATAAAATATAGTAGTGCATTTATTGTAATTTATATGTTGAAAAAAATTATATATTTATTTTTTATGTATTTATTTTACTAAAAATAACATTGTAATAGGCAGTCAAACCAGCGCAAAAACAGCTATTGAGAGAAATAATAATAAAATAACATGTAATTATAATAAGATGTAATTTATAAAGCAATAAAACTTTAAAGACAATAGTGAGAAGAAACTATAAAATTTAATACAAATAAGACAAAATGAAGAAAAATTATAAAATTTAAATAGGGAAAAAGGCATAGGGATCACGTCTTCATGAGGAGGGAGATGGTCAACTATGCAAATAGAACACATTTTTCTGACAAGTACGAACGATAAAAGTCTAAAAATCTTCGTGCTATTTTTCCGAAGATATTCTATATTAAAGGGAATACAACTGTATCACAATTGAAGTAAATAGATTCAAAGCAATGCAATGAAAAATAAGGAAAGCAATATATATCAAATATAGAAGAATATGGTTGCCAAACGTAATAAGAAAAGTCATGAGTTAAATTAAGAAGTTAAAGTAGTTTATAATTTTTTTTAATGTAGATTAAAAGTTAAAGTATAATTAAAGTGAAAGTAGGTGTTTTCGAGATTCTTGTAAGAAATTCAATGTGCTTAGGTGACCCTTCTGTAGTCATAAAAACTAAGCATTAATTCGATCTTAAAAACAATACCTTAATTCCGGCATATTTTCTCTCTTTGTATTGTATAGTTTTTCTTGATTTTTTCTCATTTGTATTAAATTGTATAGTTTCTTCTTACTATTGTCTCTTTGGTTCTTATTGCTCTTTTTCTATATATATATATATATATATATATATATATATATATATATATATATGGATCACCATGACTAAGAAGAAAACCAACTCACATTTGAGACCAAAAGATAACAGAATAACTAGGTAATTTGAAATGGAGTTTGTCCATCTTCCTTTTTCATGCACATCATTCTGGGCAGATACTTAGGAGTACATATACCTAAATCAAAATATTGTAGATATAGACATATATGTGGGGGTAAATAGATATAATTTCATTGAATTTGATCTGAAATATTTCTACAGAAGTCTTTTTTTTTCCAATATATTTGAAATATTTCAATAAATTCTAAAATACCAATATGAAATTATTTGAAAATTCAATTTGTGCTGAAATTTTTCAAGAAAGCCTCTAGCCATAATTCCAAATTTATATTTTTTACGATTTTCATTGGAATTCAATAACTATTCTAAAGATTCATATTTTAGTATTTTTCAAAAAACTATACATTAGAAGAATTTTAAAGAACTTTTCTTATTTTATATTACAAAAAAATAAAAAAGAGTATTTTACTTTGAAGCTGCATCCTATACTCAACAAAAAATGTGACTAAGAGGATTTGAAAGTTTTTTTTTTCTTAATTAAAAATCTTATAGAGAAAATATTGAAAGGAATATACTTGGAAATTTCTATTAATGTACTTGTAAGTCATGAAATGCAAATAAAGAATCTTGTATTATTGAAAGAAATAATGAAATGAAAAAATTAAGATTAAACAAATTTGATTTTTCAAAGGTAAATTTAGTGTTCTAAAAGAAAGTTATAATAAATATATATGAGGATAAAGATGTGAAGTGTGAATAATTCTATGATATAAATTTAATTTTAAAAAGTTAGATAGTATGAATCTTTTTTTAAAAAAAAAAACCTAGTTTTTTAAAGTTATTTTTATAAGTATAAAAATAAAAAAAATTCTTTTATAATATTTAATATTTATTTTAAATAAATATTTTTTTCAGAACAATCCATGAACCAGGTCAAAGTTTCATCAATCCACGAGAAAAATCAGTATAAAATACATTTATTCATCATGGTATGAATTCATTTTGTGATACAGGTAAAAACATTTCAGAATAATTAATATAAGATTAATACCATTGTTTCCTGGTGACATTAGGAAATTTAGGATAGATGACATTTTTTTTTAAATGAAAGTTATTTCTGTGTAATAATTAATTTTTAATTCTCAGTTTATTAGAACTCTATGATGTAGCACGAGTAATTAAAAAATATTAAAAAAAACCGGTAGTAAATATTTCACTCTTTCGTAGGTATATTATAGTAAGTACAGAGATATAAGAGAATCACCATTTAAATTTTTAGGAAAGATTTAATAGCTAGATTACTTAGCGAAATATTTTACTGTGTCATTTGATGAACTATTAATGAGTGTTTGTGATGATATGTAGAAAACTGTAATTTCATTTCAATCTTCATTGATGCAAAAGTGTCAATATTTAAATTTTTAACATACTTTTATGACCATAAGTAACTAGCTGTTTGAGTTCTGTATGACTAGAGTTTGAAGAATTTTAGAAACCTTATACAATATTTCCATCATACTTAATTTTACACTGCCTTTCAAAAATACACTTATTTCCTAATATTCAAATGTATTACATCTAAAGTCGTATATCATTTATTATAGATGAGTTTACGTGATATTATTCTACTCAATGTTTACTAATGATGTGGATACTGGTGTACACATTTCTGCACAAATAAAATAGTGTATGGTTGGAAAAGATCACTTTTTCCACATTAAGCATGATGATAATTTAATGCATGTTTTATTGTGTATTTTCTAATGTACATGTTTTATATGACATACAGAGGAAGCTCACACATTTTTGTAATGGTTTTCATTTCAACCGTAAATTTAAATATTAATTTTAAAATGAAAATGTGCTTGGCATCATTATGTAATAAGGTTTAATTATCGTCTGGGGCAAAGTGCATTTGACTTTTAGTCACAGAGTTAGGTTCCTTGGAAACTAACCTACCCTAAATCTAATCTAATCGTGTGTGGCTTTAAAATATTTTTGATTAAAATTGTCAATATAAATAAACACTAGATAGAATGCTCTATTTTCGCCTTATCTGAAGTGATACTTTTATTCAGTTATTATTGTGAAAGTCATGTTTACAATATTTCTACAGGTAAAACAAATGGCACAATTATTATGAAAGCAAAGTTTGCATTTAACTAGGAGAAAATTTCACATGACTTTTTTAAATCTAAAGTCGCATCTCATGGTACTAACCAAAGAACTATCAGAAACTCATTAAATATCTTTGAACAAAAATATAAAAACGAATTCAAATTAATCAAAGAGGAAGACAAAAGAAATTATCTTTAATTCACCGAAACATTTTTTAAGAGTAAGTCTGTGGTGATTGTTGTGTGAAAGTTATTTTCAGGAGAAAACGGAAATATACAATAACAATTGTTTAAACTTAGATATATTTATCTGATTGAAATAGGAAAAGATTGTTTCCAAATGAGAACAGAAACATACAAAAGTTGGTTTAGAGAAAACAAGAAAATATTTTCTAAAGATTTAAAGGTTATTATGGAATTTTCTTATAAAGGAAAAAAATTAAATAAAGAAACGCAGAAAAAAATATCAGCGTTTTAAAGGATTAATGTCAGAATTATATTCTGACAAACACATACTTTTATTTCCACCCATATATACAAAACGTCTTCATTGTCTTAAGTTCCATCAGAATAAAGCCCCAAGACATACTCTTAAATCCATTTTTTATAAAAAAAAAAAAAAAAGAGAAATGAGAACGGAATTGAATATTTCATTTATATGTATCACACCGAAAACCTTTGATGTGTCACATGGGGATTACAGTGCATTTGAACTTTTAAAACAGGACACTGGATAGACTCTGGACTTTATATTATATATATATATATATATATATATATATATATATATATATATATATATATGTGTGTGTGTGTGTGTGTGTGTGTATGCGTGTCTTACAGTTCAAGTATATAATGCAGTTCAAAATGTATAATATGCTAATAATTTGACACTTTAACTAGTTATTCTACGAAATAACCAGGTATTCTATAAATAGACTAGTGGTAGACAATTAAAATGAAAAAGACGAATTTATCTAATTTATGCTGCGTATAAATGTTGTTTATGAAAACGTACCATAAAATCATTATATACAACAAGTATTACTAAAATGACACTTGGAATTACAAAGAACATTATTTCTAAAACAAAAACATTTTTTGTTGGCACACTGGATTTTACATGAACATTTTTTTAAATCCCCGACCAGTACCTAAACTTTGAGCAGTAGCAAACAACCTTATACTAAAAAGCGAGATATATGATATAGATTATTTTACACTTTAACGGGCAGCAGATCGTCATTCTATGAAATAACTAATTAAACCATGAAATATACAAGAGTTTTACACTTCAGTGGACACGATCCGTTATTTTATAGAACACCTGGTATGCATATATATACTTTAACGGTAACACACACACACACACTTTTGTTATATATATATATATATATATATATATATATATATATATATATATAACTGATTATAGTGAGTGTTGTGGTTTTTCGGAATTAATTATTAGATTTCTCAGTGTGTGTAAACTGCCTGATTTAAAAGCCTTCTTTCAAGGACAAATAGCAAGTGCGTGAAGCATGGGTCATTCAATTTCCGAAATCGCAGACACTAGGATTTTTGAAATAAACCGAGTCATGAGTATACGAAGGAAACATGGATGGTGGATAACAACTAGCGATAGGGCAAACTGCAAAGGAAAATTAACCTTGACAGCGCATGGTACAAGAAGACCATCGAACCCAAACATGAGCTCAAATTATCACTCAGTCGGAGAAATATAGGTCCAATCGTACAATTAGGAAACTTACTGTGCCACGCTGGCTTTATCGTATGCGTTTCGGGAGTAGTCGACCTAAGAGAGTACCGTTGTTCAATGGTTGCAATCAGGCTGCATGTTTTACCGGAGCAAAAGAGTACAGAAAGTGTAGAAGACTTAAAAGAAATACTGATTATATCTACTTAACACCAACGGGAACTGAGAATATAACATCAGATTAAAGAAGGATTGAATCCTGCATGTCGGGTTTGGAGGTTTACTACTCGGTCTGGGATGATTTTTCGTGGCATTGTCTGCAATATTTGGTGTGTGTACTAACCTCTTCCAATGCAATTTGGTACGTAGAATCACTGGGAAATTATTTCCTTCCGTTTATGCTGTTCTGTTACCGAGTTTTCCAGGAAAATATTTGTACTCCAAACAAACATTGTTGGAGACTGGATGTTTGGTAGAGCATTCCTCTGAATTTTCTGTCATAAATTAACCACCTAGATTCGCAAACTTAATTCATAATGAGTATCTTTG
>JAPDSC010047343.1:0-18827 GCA_026290005.1 Latrodectus geometricus
TATACACATATACATAAACATGTTTTTAATACATAAACATGTTTTTAAATACAATTGTTTAAAAACGTCGCATTGTAAAGCCTATGACTTGAAAAATATTTTAACATCTGTTCATTTTCAATCACATTTTTCAATGTGAAAATCATCACATTTTTCAATGTGAGTACCAAGTAAATAAATGGCAAAATATATGTCGAAGACGAAATTTCGGGAATTAAATGCGTTTTTAAATGCCTTTTTCATGGATTTCAAAATTATAGAGTAAATGAGGTCCAATGTTCGAGCTATATCAATAGTTCTGAATATGATGGGCACGTTAAAATAAGTATGAGTCACATCATAGGTTTTGAGTAGTAAGAGAAACTAGTGATATATTTTTCAATGAAAGTAAATACTTGTGATATTTTTCGATGAAAGTACAATGACCATTTTCACAAAAAGCTAAAATTTTAATGGCTTGTTAATTCACAGTATATTTTCGAGTGTCTTATGTTAATGAAACTGAAAGCCAAATCTGGTTTCTGAAACGTCTTTCTTTTTTAAGCCTTCTTGGCTTCATTATTAAAGAAGACAAATTATTATGAAATAGATAACTAGGTTGTTGTGTAATAAAAATTCTCCAAAAAAATTGATCTACAGCTAATGATTTTTTTCCAAATATTTGTGTAAAGACTGTGGCAACCATAACTTCTTGGCAAAAAAAATCCAAAATTCCAATAAATATGCATTTAATGCTGGATTATTCATATTAAAATTTTAAAAAAATATATTTAGTTTTCACAATTATATTAATAAAAATAATTATATGTTTTGGAATTAAATCAATTAATTTGAAATGTTTAAAAGCTTGAATGAAACATTAAAAAGATTATTAAATGATAGTTTGAGTAAAATAAAACAAAGAAAATCACACAACCATTCAAATAATATTTTTCTTAATTCACTAGTTTATGAATCCTGTTTCTAAAGGTATTATTTTAACGCTTCAAAATATCCAATTACTCATCACATTTTTACAAAATTACATTTATAAAAATTTATTTTATTGCATATTTCCTCATCAAATGTTAGCAATCTCTCTTGTGTAGTTTACTTCAAAGGCAGATAATCACCTTCGGCTCCGCTTGGAAAAATGGTTTCAATAAAGTGAACCCAATATTAACTTGTATATATCTCTATAATGGCCTCATGTTTCCTCTGTCACATCAAACAACAAAACCCTAATAGATTTCACGTAATATCAGGTAGAAAATGGATACAGTGAACAAAATAAATGTATTCGGCTTATCTCGCTGGCTTTGATTTTTTAGTACGGTTTGCTTCTTGTTCTCTCTATATCGGTTCTTCCTTTTTACAAATCAGTGAATAACATCTTGTTTTGTTTCGAAACACTCTATATGACAATTTGGGATAAATAAAACCATATGATAAAAGAAGTTATTTTCAATCTGGGAAATTTAATTAGGAAATTCTCTCATTTACTTACATTCATATAGAATGGCATCACGAGTACGTTTACATTTATTATTCTTAAGAATTTTAATAATTTAACATTGAAAGTAATTGTATATATATATATATATATATATATATATATATATATATATATATATACTGTATAAAAAACATTAAATAAGTGTGTTGAAAATAGTTATATAGAAATTTAAGTATTTTCTTCATTTTAGTGTATTATTTATAATGGTAGACATTATATTATTTAAGAAGGGATTAATTTGTTACTTAAGAAGTAATTCATGCACACGTTAATAAAAAAATCATTCACAAACAATATATATGTATGCATTGTTTGTGAATGATTTTTATTATTTTATACTAATACGAATCTATGCTGTTACTAATACGAATAAAAATACGTATTATTTAACTATCACTAATAATTATAATCATTAAATTTTATAAATAAAATGCCCTCATCTTTGCATCTTTATTATTCATGTATTATTCATTTAATCAAACTTTATTTTATATTATTTAATTATCACTAATAAATCTAATCATTAAATTTTATAAACAAAATGCCTAGTCTTTGCATCCTTATAATGTATTATTCATTTAATTAAGCTTTATTTTAAAATTATATTATCTCTTGTTATATGAATAATTCGCTTTCCTTTGTACAATCTCTAGAGAGAAGTCTCTATTTTATTAAGCACCTGAATGAGAATCAAAATTCTAATGAAATGAATATGCGAGTTGTAATACGTTATAAATTCTCTGAATAAGCATTTTTAGTAATGTGAGTAATTTGATAAATTATTCGGTACGAACTTAATTTATTATTTGCTGCTGAGATAAAATACATGTTTTAAAATGTAAAATACTGAGGGAAGAAACTAACTTTGTCTTCAAAGTAAAAGAAATATTTCAATTAAAATTATTGAAATCAAAGCCTTACCTCATTTTCTTGCTCTGGCGTAACTGATGTAGGCAGACTTCTATACCATTCAGTAATCATGGCATTTGCTTTTCTGAGATCATCAAATTCAAGCTCCAAATCTGCGAGTTCTGCTTCTAAGGCACTGTGAAAATTTTTATAATAAATTTTACAGTAGCAAACTTGCAAGTTATGTGCTTTCTCTTATAGAGGAATCATTACGTATAAATGTATATAACATTTACATAAAATTAAGTTGAACGTAAAATTAATAAAATATGACTCTAAAACTATTGAAAAGGAAGTAAATAACTTTAAGAAAAATCGAATCTGCAACATATATTTTTGAATAATACATCTTTTTAGGAATCCTATGTTATTGTATTTTTGATAAACAGCAAAAACCATTACATTCAAAATAGTAATTTCTTAGTTTCATACAATTCAAGTATAAAATAATTGATAAAATTATTTTACAATAAAACTTATTTTCTATTGTTAATTGGCAAAAGTTTAATCAGTATAAAACTATCGACGCTATAAAATGAATACTTAGATGCCTAATAATTAATAACAGGCCACGGTGGCCTGGTTGGTTAGGGCGATGTTTTCTTTACCAAAAGGTGGTGAATTCGAATCCCAGCTTAGCCAAAGATCCATCGTAATGGCGACTGGAGCACGTAAAATATGTCGGGTCGCAATGTCCTTCCTGTTCCCATTACAAATTAATACCTCTGGGGGTGGTTGGAGCCAGGTTTTGGGTCTTCACTGGTTTCAATCTCCAAATTGGAAGATTCAGATGGTGCTGCCATCTATGAGCCAAAAGTCGTACTTCCATCTTCCAATGAGGGTGCCGTATTCAAAAATGGAAGACGCTCTCTTTCTGACTTCATTCGCCTAGTCTCTGACGGGCAAGCTTGGCGCTGCCAAGTGTCATCAAAAACAAAAACAACAACATAAATAATAATTAAATTCTCAATCATGAACATTAAACGCATTTTTTTATGAAAAATTACACCATATTTGTCAAACTGCATATTCTTAGGTGATTTAGTAAATCATACTGTTTACTAAAAGAATATTTAAAATGAATATAAAGCTTTAGAAAGGATGCAAACAATGGTTAAAGATTTAAATGTTAAAAAAAGGCAGTATAATTACTAATCTTAAATACAATAGTGTTTATAAATATGTATGTTTATAATGTATAGTGTGATATATGTATATTTATAATAGTGTTTATAAATATGTATGTTTATAATGTATAGTGTATATAACGTTTTAATGAAATGTATACATAAAATTAATTTTTTTTACTTATTCTTCTGGCTTTATTTTCTTATTTACTAACTGCTAGTGTGTCTCATTACAAATTGCGTGATTCTAATGTTTCAAAAATTTGATCACATCAATGACAAAACATCATTTTACAGTTATCTGATTTTAAAACATCTGCTTGACAAAACTTACGTTTCTTTACTCAAATCTTGATAATAAAATTTGTATCCAACTAAATCTTTTAAGTTCCATTTTCTGTCATTTCCACACATAAAAGATAACAATATTTCACATAAGTCATGTTTTTATGCTGGGTTAACCTTTTTGTTGAAGACATTTGGCATGCTAAATTCAGTAGATTCTTGAATTGCATGTATACAGAGATTTCAATTCTACTTTAAAAATATTCTCTTAACTGAGGTATTTGAGGCAATCTGGCAGATAATCTTTAATGATGTTATTTTTACAGCCATTTGATTCTTAACTATTATCATTAAATGATCATAATGATGTGCGTTTTACATATGTTCTTTTCATACGTCGCAAAATATTGTTCCCCGTGTAAATATATCATATTTTGACATATATTTATACGGTGAATATTAGACTGGCTACGATACAAATCCCTTATGTGACATTTTTTCAGTGGGGGAAATAAATATCTGATTTATGTGATATTATCTGTTTGATTTTCCCGTGGATTAGTGGAAGAGTTGTGTTCTCTGTATTGACTCATCAATTGATGAAAACAGACTATAGTTTTTGCTGGTTTCCTCCCTTGCAACACATAAATGCAGACTATTGTCAATAAAAAGTCCTTCCAAGATTACAAACTGGAAATCAAAAGTCAACAGCTATCAATTATTAATCTTTTAACTACGTAGGTGAAAAATTCTTGGAGAAAAAGTTAATAATTGAAACATGTTTCATTGTTTAACAAAGTTTTTTGGATTTCTTATCCTTTGTTAGAAACTGTTGTAATTCCTGCAAACTTTACAATTCATTTTCATATATATAACCATTTATATACTTTTATAGAATTATTTATTATTTTTAATTTCTAATATCTTCTCATCTAAATTTTTCAAATAAATAATGCATTATAAGTTATTATTCATTATAAATTATCTAACTATGCATCAAAGACATAATGCATAGTGATTGCGAAATAATTGTTTATCTAATAAATTTTTGTTTATTAATATTTTTGTGTGTTATAGAACATTCAAATTTCGTATTAATTAGTTTATTTTATCATTAAAATTCTGAATTAATAGAGGTAGTTTAATTTAAAACTTTTTTTTTCATTTTAAAATATTAAAATTTAATTTGTTGAAAATTATATTTTATTCATTTTACATTAATTACAGCAAGGAAATCATTTGAAAATAATTTTATGTCATTCTTATCCATGATAATTTATAATTAAATTACTTTTATGGCAAGTATAATATTAATTATTATGATTATTTTGATTATACTTAAAAAAATAATTGCAATCAATTGAATATGAAAATAGTTTTTAATAAAAATATTTTAATATTAATAAAAAATTTGATATTAAATTTTTAATTTCAATAAAGTAATTTTAAATAATTAATAAAAAAATAACACTTTTTACGTATATTTTGAGGAAATATTGACAGCAAAATCACTTTCCAAATAAGCGATGATTTCAATGACGATTTACAATCAAATTAACTTTTATGTGATTTGATTGTAAATGCAATTTAATTTTTAAACAATTTATTTCCTAAATAAATTTTTATGAAAAACTTGAAATTATTTTAAATGAATAGATTTTTAAAAAATATGAAAATATTTAAATTATGCTATAATGTACTTAGGAATTATTTTTTTAATCGCTTTTATGATAAGAAAAGCAACTTCAAGAAATAGATTCATTGAATTTTCGCCACAGCATCGTGCGGAAATGCATTTATTCTCATCTTACCCAGTAATATTCTGTTTTCAATATTTCAAAAAGACATCATTATTTTTCTTCGAAGGAGATCCTAAGAAAAGCTTTATGTCAGCAATCTGCATATTCTCTACTCGTAAGAATCTCATAATAGATTGTCTATTCACTAATGCTTCGCCATTAATGATAATCTTGATATTTAAAGTAAAATATCCATTATTCCTAATGGAACTTTAGATTGATGCAGGATTAAAGAAAAGTGCTTTATTGCTAGAAAATCAAATACATTTTATGAAATGTTTATGGCAGTGCATTAGATATTCATGAGCTTCGTGTCATTTCATTATTTTAATGTAATAATTCCTTTACTTTCGTTTAGAAAATATGGAAATGTCTGAAATCTTGATGAAATTTAATACTGCTTAAAAATGTATCGTAACTTAGTTTTAAACTTTAGATGACTCGTTTACGTAAAATATTGAAAATTCAGTGTAAGAGCACTAATAGAAGTAATTTAACTTACAAATTTATATCTTGACTGTAATATTTATGTGTATGTAAAATAAAATATGTGTTTAAGTACATATATATATATATATATATATATATATATATATATTATAAATTGAGGGTTAATAATGAATTGCCATCAATTTTTAATTAAGAAAGTAGTTGAGATTTACTGTACCGTCATCCTTGGCGCTTTTCAACATTTGGTTATAAATAACATTTTCTGGCAACCTAACCAATTCCGACTAATCGCTGATGAGGGATACCGAGCAATCAGGCAATATTTTTCAATATTCTGTTTATTTTTAGACCTTGCTTGTGCAAAATGGTGAGATTTTTGGCGCTTTTTGAAAAAAACCGCTGATTTGACTTTACAGTAAATATTTACCAAGAAAGTATTTACTATTAGCATTATAAATTTCATCAAGAAAATTCACAAGATTCAAAATAATGTTCAATGACCTGGTAATTCAATATTTAACTCTTTATATTAGTAACCAAACATTTTTGTTTGAAAATTGTTTAAAAGAAAAAAATTTTGTATAACCCAATTGTAAATTAGACTTCAAGATTTATTTCAATGATTATTATTAATAACATTTATTTCTTATTGAAAATTTCAATGCGAGACTATAAGCAAACATATTATTCAAGAGAATTTAGAAAGCTGATTGTATAAATGAAATCCAAATTATTATGATTATTTGACAAAATGGCATATTTGCTTATTTGCTCAGCCTAATTTATTGAGAAATTGAATGAATTTCAAAGTTTGGTGAAACTTTATATTTATCCAAAATTATAATGGCGAAACGCTTCACATTCACTAGGATATTTTCCTAACTTCTCTTTCATCATGCAAAGCGTATATTCAAAATCAATAGGTAAAAATTGAAGGAACCAACAGGTTTGAAAGGTAAAACTATTAATATTTGCTAATGAGAAGATGAAGATTTACTACGATCGAAAATCTATAGGACAAGAATTACGAGATTACAAGATTTGGCTTGATATATGAAATGGTTTTTATATTCCAAATTATAGTTAGTTTATAAAGTTCTATGCTCAGTTTTGAAAAGATTGTAACCATTCATATTCAAGATTCGTTATACTTTCAAGTTCAAAATTAAAATGCTCTATTGTGAAAGATTGATATCTAAATAATAACATTTTTTTTATTATAAAAAATTGAGTATTAAAAATTCTTCCGAAGGATTAAGTTATTCAGATCACTAAGAATTGAACATGTTACAAAATGTTTTATATTTTCTGAGAAATTATTCTAAAACAAAAAAAATGATGATTTTCAACAAAATTTAGAAGGATAAAAGCAAATATAAAATACATGAAATGTGTGTACGATTTTACCATTAGATACGTTCGAAGCTTTTTTTTATTACAAAAGTAGTAAATAATAAATGTATTGATCTCAATATAAAGTAATATTTTATAATTCGAGTAAAGAATCCCAAACTCAAATCATGAGAATAATAATAAACATTAAATGCTGTCTTGTGCCAGCTAGTATAGGGTGCGTTGCTCCACTTTCCCAACTGAACCGTAATTTCATGTAGAGTCCAACTTCCTAAGTAGACACTTACCACAGGTAAACGTTTATAGGGTATTCAATTATTCACAACCTATTTATACAAGGAAAGGACAAAGACAGGAGAGGGAGAAAGTACATCTGTGCCCGAACTGGGATTCGAACCCAGGACCTCCCCATCCGCAATCAGACTTGCTGACCACTGGAAGGGTGAGCGGCAGTAAACTCTAAATAAATCTGATGTATGAATAATAAAGATATTAATAAGTGACAAGACAGTACAATAGGATAGATAAAAATTGTTCTCATTACACCTTTTCACAATTCAAGGTGTCTAATAAGAGAATGTCAAAGTAAAAAGTCACTTCATTTTTTAATTTTTTTCAACATTATTGAAATGTCACTTTAATACGAAGATTTAATTTGAATAAAATCAGTTGTTAAAGGCTATAAATGTAACCCAACTCAATTAAGTTATTTAATATACATAAAATATATTAAAATTCTCACTAACTAGTTAGGAAAGACATGAAATAAAAATTATTTGAAAATAAGAGAGAATGTCGTACAAACTCATTAAACAATTTATGTGACTTCTGCAATTCAAATATGATGAGCAACTTAAAACCCTCACAGATTTTTAACACAATTGGATGTTCAGTCTTCAAAAATTTTAAGGGGGGGGGAAAAATTCCACTTTCTTAAGAGAAGAAAATGCAAATCAGGCTGTCAGACAATTTCATTATTCGAAGTGACAAACACTCTCGTGTCATGAAGAAAAGAACACTCTCCAGACCTGTCCTCAAAACGAACAAGAAATTTTCAATAACCGATTCCACAAAACAAGTTTTGAACTGTCGTTTCCTAAAGAAAAGAACTAGGGAGAAAGTCAAAGTGGTAAGGGATGGAGAAAAAAAAAACATCCTAGTTACCTATTCTTTAAGAAATTGAACCGGGAACTATTGGCGCCAGCAAGGGATCCCAGCTCCATAAGTTCAACTCTAATAGGCACTCCCCAGCCATCATTGACTTCTCTGACGTGTTGGTCGAAACCCTGAACCAAGCTCCTTAGACCCTCTATTGTATTGGGAACCCCCTTAAGAGGGACAGTGGCATAGTAGGAGATCTCCATGCTCGCTTTGTCCTTCAACCGGTTCTGAACTTTCTCCAGTTTTCCTGTAACAATCCGTAAAATAAAAGTCACGTCTCAAATGCAGTTGACATTTAATCGATAACTAAAAATATTTTTTTTTTAGTCTGAAGTTCAAAATAAAAATAAATTTTTAACAATTGTTAAGTTTGCAGCTTAAATGAAAACAACCATACTCTTTTGGGAAAAGTTTTAGCCATATATTAAAATATAAATGTGAAAAGTTTAATATTTTCTTTTAAACTAATTTTTTTAAACGGAAAAGGTAAATGAAGTGATATGTTATATTTGGATATAATCGTCATTTTTCTCATTAATATATTAAAAAAACTAATCTTAAAATCTAATTTAAAGATAAATAAACAATGATTAAATCAATAGGAATAATTTTGATATTTTATAAATACATAAATTTAAATAAAACTATTACTAATGCATTTTTATTTATTTAAAAATTTTGTTTGGGAAATCAATTTAATAAAATTGCATTCAAATTAAATTTAATAATCATCTTTAATATGCATATCAATTATTTCCAATATAAGTATTATTACTTTTAAAATAATTAAATGTTTTACGTATTTACATCCACTTAAACTTTGTTATTTTAAATATTTGTCTTGATGGTTTAGCAATTATTAAATTAAAAAATTTGCTCATAATTTAAATATTGAAGTAATGTAAGTTTTTTTCACAAAATCAATTGACAATTTTGTGCAATGTGTTTAAAATTTAATATCCTCCTAGATAAATCCCTCTAAAGGTAATAGACACTTTATATTTTTTCCACTTGAAATATCTCTTTAATATTATTAAATAGAGAAATTGGCAAGCTACACTATACCTCTTTAAATAGATTTTTTAAATGGTTATCATGCTATATATTATTTTACATTTGAATTCACAGTACTTTATTTTAAAAATAATATATTTTTAAATAATAAAAATTCATATATCATTTATGTATTCAAGCATAATATTTTAATTTCAATAAAAGTTTATATAGGAAATAAAACCGAACAGCAAATAGCCACTAAAGTCTTATTTTCAATGATTTTGAAAGTTATTTCGGTATATGAAATGCAAAATGCAATAATTCGCAAGTTTTAAAAATTGTTATGATATAAGTATATGCAGCGTTTAATTGAAAGGTAAAATTCAAGACTATTAATGTTAGTTTTAAATGTATATAAAAGAAAAATCAACATGGGATGCTTATATTTTATTAGTACATAGCCTATATATATACCTTTTAATTTATTAATGTTTCTTAAGTCGAAAAAGACGTTATTTTTATCAATAACATATAATTCCTTCAAGAAATATAATAGTTACTTTTTAATAACATAGTTTAACTCAATCTATTATTATATAATTAACAAATGAAGTTATAAACTGTTTTATTAAAAAGTAACTAGTTTTATTAACTGGGGTATTTACGCATTTCAACAATTAGAAGAAAAAACTTTCTACGTGTTTTGTTATTTATTTTCATTAAATTTTAAAAGAAAAAAGAGAAAATTTAAATAATATGCATTCTTTATGTTAAATTCAATTTGAGTTTTACCGGTAAATCTGTTAAAAATACTAATTAATGAAATACAACCAATGAAATACTTATAAATAAATGGATAAATTATAATGTTTCAACAATTAAATGTAAAATGATTTCCAAAACAAAGTAAGGTAATTTCACAGTTTAATGCTTACATAATTCATGATTACATAAATAATTTTCCCTACAAGTAAACAAATTATCATTAATTGATAAAGAGAATTATTTTAGTAAATGAAATTCATTATTTAATGGGAATTTATTTGTTATAAATATATTAAAGGTCATAATACAAAAGTAAAATAACCACCATATAGTCCATTCAATTAACTTAAAGCATAGAAGTATATTATTTTCTGGGACTTCGCCAAGTATTTTTTTGTCATTTCTAACGACGACATTGATTTATAACGAGTACGTTAAATTCCTGATAGTCAGCATCGTTAATAAAAAATAAAATAGTCTTTTTAACTGAACGAAAAATAACAGAAATATCAAAAAACATTTTATTTCATTCTTTTCACTTGAATAAAAAGTATACTGACTACTCATGAAAAAAAAATAAATGTTGAAATAGTTGACATAACTGATAGTCAAAATAATTTATATTCATTTAATTAAGTAGCAGACGTATATGGAAGCAAATGTTTTTATATTAGGTTTATGATATAGTCTGCTCTACGTTATTACTTAAATTTACATAAAATTATTTTTAAAATAATTAAAGAAACATAGACTATCTTAAATTATGACGATAGTAATTACGATTTAAAAACTATAATTGACTAATAATTAAATATTGAATATAATGGCATTCGCTTTCAAATAAAAGTTTTGATTATTTTTTTCATTGAAATATGAGAGTAATTACAAATGAGTCATTGAATTTTGATACATTACTATGTCATAACTTGGAAACGTATACGTTTCCATGACAACGCAAAAGAGTCAGCGTTAAATAGAATTTCTCTAACTACAGTATGTCCAATGTACGTGTGGTTACCATGGTTGCTGCTCGAATGTCAAATTCAATTTTTTTTCAACGGTGGGGCACTTAGTGACAAACCCTTTGCCACATCAAGCCCCGAAAGTGCTACTCATTTAGCATTACCCTGTGGACGCCTGGGGACCAAATCACGGAGGCGAGTAGTATTACCACATCACTCCACCGCAAACTCGTTTACAGGGTGAGCTCCATTTCTTCGTCAATACAGGAGGAAGGATAAGTAGACACAGATAAAGAAACAAACATGTTGAAACAGGATTCCAACCCGTGACCAATTGTCTAGAAGCCAGTCAGTCGATTTGTGTACTATAATTTTCAAAATGTGAGTCACTCATAATGAGCCTGGTGGTGAAGTGGTAGCGTTTCGCTCTCCCAAAACACAGATCCGAGGCTCTATCTTAGGACTAGGATAGATTGGCTCAACTTTTCATCCCTTCAGTAGGACGATAAAACTGAGTATCAAGTATGTTTGGTAACTGACCACATAACCGGGATATAGTCTTCGCAACCCAGAACCCTCGATTAAGAAAACAGATATAGGATTGTAGGCCCTGGCTTCACGATCAATTATCGTGCCACAGTGACAGAGTGACTTTTCCTAATACAAGATCTAAATCAGAATATACTGCACAAAACAAAATGTCAAAAGAATACATCAAATCATAAAGGAAATCAATAAATTTTCATTTTAAAAAAATGGTAAAACACGAGTTAGTAGTAGTGAAAAGCTAAACGAACTTTTATCTTATTTAAGAATAAAACTGAGACAGATGAAGGGTATGATATGCAAATACATTAAATTCAGAGCCAAACTTGGATAGCTTTTAGAAAAGCAAAAAGATTAGGATAGCATATTTTCCCTATTCCCTAGATGATGTAAATTTGAAATAGTGTAATGAAAAAGGATAAGACAATTGTGATTAAGCCAATGACTTTCAATCAAGTTATGATAGATTGTTAAAACATTTTTACAACTGAGACACAAAGGTACTGGTTCATTAAGTGAAATACTGTTATTTGTCAAACGAGTGTGGCCGATGTGCAGTCAAGATACTATAATCCTGACTCGCCTATATGGTATAGGGTTCCAAACAATCTGAATAAAAATTTATACAGAAAAGTTTATTTGTGACCTGCTGATTTCAGAATTTCTGCCAAACAGAATAAATATAGCTAGGCACGGCATGATATCAGAATAAGAGACTACTCGATTAATGGGGTCCTTATCTTCATTCACAGCGATATCAGTTAGCTCATTGATGGTGATACTAATATAACTAGATGCACAGCAAAATAGAATCTCAAAATCATATTATTGAACATTTATCTTAGCAAAACCATGAACACAGGATAAAAATGAAAAGAAAATTAAGCTGCTTCACAGTGTGCTCATGCTATCAGTATAAATACAGAATTACAAAGACGAGAGTATTTAATAAGGCGGAGAGCTTTTAGAATGGCGACAACTTCATCAGTGTAAATAGAACAGGCAAAAGGGAGTCTATAACTATATATTATACTGCCACATATAAAAAATACCCCAGCCAACATGTCCTCCCACTTCTGACCCATCTGTAATTACAAGATAATAATTATGAAATTGATTGAGATGGACGCCATAAATTTGTTATAAGACAATGGGAGCAGTATTTTTTTTTGTAAACAAAGCAAACTGGTCAAAACAATGTAGTTGCGGAAAATCACATGGAGATATTTTAATCAGCAATCTGAACTACAATTACATGAAGATTGCATGCTATTAAAGTGAAGAGTGCATGCGAGCATTAAAAAATATCTTTAACGAAGGATTAACACAAGCAGATTTCAATGGGTGGTTCGAAGCGGAAAAAGGAAGTGGAAAGAAATAGTACTTAAGGGAAATATTCATACGTCTTAGATTTAAAGGACGTACGTTACAGTCAAAATAGATGCACCGATTTTCTCAAGTTTTGCCTCGGGGATCGCCATCGCAGACAACTACTCACCAGCTCATGTTCTATATGACTGGAAGAGGACTGAAACTGTGCCATGACCTGAGACTAACTCCCTCTACTGATGCTGATGACGCGGGTAACCAAACCGAGGACTCGGACGATGAATGGTAGCAACATCAGTTCTATTCATTACACATCAAAAATAATAACAACATACAAGGACAGCCCAAAAGAACTCGCCTCTGTTCCTCAGCTTCCAACCGGCAGCCCACTTTGGCGTTATTCTGCATACACGGACTTTCTTTTTCTCCTCACCTTGTAATTTGGTTTTGTTTCCCCTCATGCTATCCAATGTTATGGCATATAACCAATTAGGACTTGAAGCCCCTTTACCTGAACTAGGGCAATCTGCCTCCAATTTGTTAGCTTCTATTGTTTTCTATTGTTTTTTCTAATTTACTTTATTATTATTTTTTTATATTAAATATTGCAACGATGCAGATGCTCCCAAGCACCTCTTAGAGGTCTAGGGGGCTCTAGGTGTGGGGAAGACTTTACCCGTTAACCACATGGTAGAGTCCGGGGTCTCCCCACACAGTCAATCAATCAATCAATGTAGATATCAAGCCCTGCTTGGAGAACTGGTTTTAACCATTTTCGGTCAGACTTTGAAGCAGAACTGTAAGCCATACTGTCATAATTAATAACGGGACAAAAGCTTCTACACAAAGAAGTTCGATTAACACCCAAAGAAGTGTTCGAAAGAACTTTTTGTATGTT
Source organism: Latrodectus geometricus (assembly GCA_026290005.1). Taxonomy (NCBI): domain Eukaryota; kingdom Metazoa; phylum Arthropoda; class Arachnida; order Araneae; family Theridiidae; genus Latrodectus; species Latrodectus geometricus. The sequence goes on from JAPDSC010047343.1 coordinate 14,076, forward strand.
AAGAGATTTTTCACATTTCTCGATCAAATTTAATGTATCAGGCAAGAAAATAAGTTTCTTATCAGAAATTACTCGAAGGTATCATATCTCGTTAACAACAAGATTAGAAGCATTATGGAGGTGTATATTGGGATCGGGGTGCGGCCCAGTTTATTGCAAAAGTGGATGCAACTGATTTTAATGGGTGTGATAAAAATAGCCATTTTTATCACACCAATCAATAACTTTATTTACAGCCGTCTGCAGTTGCCGTGACTGTATATATAAAACTTGACAGGAAATCTGTAAATTATTAACATAAAGTGTACTTTTAACCTAAGGTGGTAAGACAGATAAAATCTTAGAAATATAAACAATAAGAAGTGCCACGTTAAGGATTTTGTGGAACACTCTCTTATAGGATAAATGTTCTATACGATGTAGGTTTAATACGCACTTTAAAGATTCTCTTTTGTAGAAGGTTTTGAATAAAAAATTTTAACTTTTATTTTTAACAAGCCACGTAACGCTTGAAGAATGCCATAGCGCCAAGGTTTGATCGTTGGCCTCCTCAATGTCCAGAAAATTTTACACAAGCTGGTTCCCAAGCGATTCTAACATCTTTTACCAAGTTAATGATGTTGTCGAGAGTAGATCTACCCTTACGGAAACCACTCTGCTGCTGATGGATATACTTGTTACTTTCTAAATAATAAAGCAGATGATCATTAACTATCCTCTCCATTTCTTACAAAAGCAGCTGGTCAATGCAATAGGCCAATAACTTATCGGATTTTTGACATATTTTCCCAACATTAAGATAAGGATCACAATAGCTTACTGCAACACGGAAGGGGGGAAAATTTCTCAAAATAATTTAGTAAAGTTGGCTAGGATATTGGAAAGTAAAGCAGATCTAATTTGACGAAATATTTGATAGGAAATTCCATCCGGACAGGGACTGAAATTATGAATCAGAAATAGGGCGTATTGTAACTCAGACATAGAGAAGTCTTAGTTATAGGGCAAATGTTCATAGTTACGAAAGTCGATAGAGATCTTCTCAGCATGACTTTTATGTTCTTGTAAAAAAGGAGTGCAAAAGTTGTAGTCAAATACACTAGAAAAAGTTTCACCAATTCTATTAACATCTTCAGAAGAAGAATAGATAGTGGTGCTGGTAGCTCAGACCGGGTAAGAAAATTCCTGGTACAAATCAATAGCTTCACCTGTTTCCAGACAGATTGGCTAGACGTACAAGAAGTGATAGATGATTAGTAGCTCATCCAAGAATTCTTTTGACTACGACGCCATATTCTGCTAGTTAACAGCCTTTGCTCTTTTGAACGTAATTATGTTTTTAGTTGTAAGGTACTTTCGTAAAATACTCCTTTTTTTTTTTTTTTTTTGCGATATGCATTTGTATACGTTTCATTCCATCAAGGTTTCTGCAACTTATGGGGAATGTTTTGAGATAACATTCTTTGGCATCTTCCATAATAGCCTTGGTGACATTAAATACAGCATCATCAATGCATATTGTTGACCATTTAATCCGCAATTACAGCTGATTCAAATAAATAGCAGTCCCGACTAGGGTATTTAAAAGTGGAGGGTCGTAACCCATTACTATGTGCACAAGCAAAAGAAAGGATTGGTGAAAAATTGTCACTGTTACACAGATCATTTTCTCCAATCATTTCTAGATGTATCTCCACATCTGCATCTATTTCGCTATGGTTACTTACAAGAATGGAAGTTTTTACAGCATACTCTTCAAATCATTTTTACTTTAAGTTATTTTCTGTTTTCAAAGTCACTTAATTTATGTGACTTTATCAAATTTGGCTAATCTGTAATCGACTCTTTACTTTTACTTTGATTTGCTTCCCTAAGTATGATTGTAAATAAAATATCAATCTGTGTAACAGTTGAGACAGTTTTTTTAAATATATATGCATATGTAATTTAAACCTAATTTTGATATCTTGAATTTGTTTCTTAGCATCTTAATAAGAGAATTTTTGCGTTCTTTTGGTAATTTGTATTTTCTTTTCCTGTTGCCATTGTGGACAAGCTTTTGACGATGCTGTATGGTTTCTTTTACAATTGATGCAGAGTTGCTCAGAATGATAGTTAATTTCCTGGTGTTCTAAACTTGAACACTGAGTGCAAATAGCTTTTGATGTGCAGTGTACTTTTGAATGCCCAAATCTATTACAGTTTAAGCACTGTATGGGATTTTGAATGAAAGATAATATGGCAGTTTAGATAACTTGCTTTTATTGTGTGGAAGATTGGTGCAGTAAATGTTTAGTATTAAATATATGTTGGAATTATATCTCCCCACAACAGATGGTAATTCCGTGAACCTCACAAACTCGTAGATCTTTAAGTTTATCTAAGATATGAGCTAAAGACATTAGTAGAAGATATATCTCTGAAATCACACCACAACTTTGATTTGATAATTTGTAGATGAAGTCAGGACAGGGAGTTCTCAAAGTGCTCTCAAAGACAAAAGAGACTTCGATTGTGTTGCTGATAAGCTTTCAATGAGGAGATCACCAAATCTTAAGTTTTATGTTATTGGTTTCTCCTGCTGTAGCTTTCAATGTTTCAGTATTCTAAATGGTGGCATTTGTTTTAGGTGATCTTCACTGTTTTGTAATAGAATAAACTTTGGAAAAATATTTAACGGTTTATCACTTTTCCATAGGCAGATTGTAATTACCTATAAAAAAGTGTCTAGGATCTTCATCAAAGTCAGATTTTAGTATCCATGAAAAAGTTGAATGCTCATCCCAATGGGTCACCTCCCATCATAGAGCCCAATAGGATAAGACAATTATCGGTTCAGGAGGTAATCAGCCTTGTCACTTACTTTAAATCCACTTCTAGGATATAGCACTACACGTGTGGAAGAGAATATGTAGACATGCTCACACAATCCAAAATGCCGAAATAGCTCTACAGCACCATGTTAGGAAAAAAGCTACCCCTAACATAGCACCAGCCACTTGAATGAAAGCAAGATCAATCCAGCCACCCCTTTACCGAGAATCCTGAGTTAAATGGAACGCAGAGGGACCCTAGGGCACCAATTTCTTCTCCTTACGGGATGCCATACACGGCAAGCAAATAGAATAGAAGACCAAAGTAAGCAGACACAGGATATTGTCCAATAACTAGTGGATTAAAACACAAGCAAAACAGAAACTTGTTTTCTTCGACTATGCAAAGTGAAGGAAGTATTGTGTAAAGTAGAAGAAAAGAGGATTATAAAAAGGAGAGAAGCAAAAAGATCGCTTGAGGTACCTTGGGATTGCAGCACACGTGTCTACCTAAAAAAGATAAAGTGAGGAAGTCATGCTACAGTGTTTATTTTAGAATCGCTCATAACCGTTCAGAGAGCATTCCGGTGAGAATACTAACGTAAACCACATTCTGAGCTTCAATCGATGGTTCGAAGAAATCGATTGCTTATATAAATGCAAAAGTTCTGGTAGACCAAACGTTATTGAAGAAACAGTTAACAGATTTAGAGAAGGTTTTATTAAAACAATCACCCGCGATAGCAGTGAACATTGGCATGCCACAACCAACTGTGTGAAACATTTTGAGAAAACATTACCATTTAAGGTGTAACACATGCAGCAACTTCAGCTATGAAACCCAGACGGTTATGTCAAAAGAAAGACTTTTTGTGAGAACATGTAAGAAGCCTGTGAGGATCATGACTTTGAAAACAAACTTGTTTCCAGTGATTAAGATAATTTTTTATCTAAGTGGCAAGGCCAACCGACAGAATGTACGGATATGGCACACGGGAAGTCCCCGTGAAAATGTGGAACATGAACGGGATTCGGCAAAATCAATATTGTGCAGTTCTCGTTACAAGTGGACGTTTCATTTTTGGTACCTACAATGTAACGGGTACTTCTTACTTGAACAGCTTCAATTATGGTTGCTTTTGGAAATGTATTATAATATCAACTTCTTCATTTATCAACAGAATGGTCCTCCTGGACTGGCTTAAAAAGGTTTTTGACTTCCTCAATCCGCAACTCGCACAACGATGGTTTGGTCGATATGGCCGAGATGACAACATGCATTGTTTTCAAGCTGTCCAAGTCAGCCGACCTTCCACAAGTCAGTGACTTCTTCATTAGGGATTATATTAAAGATTGTGTCTATGTATCCGCTTTGGCTGAGTTGCGGAACCGCATCACGACTGCATTCACGACCATTGACGCGAGCAAGTTGAATAACATGTGGAACAAAAAGAACTGTCATGACATCTACGGTATTAATCAAAGAGCATATATTGAGCATCTATATCATGGACCTCAATCTTGGATACCTTCGGTTTCTTTTCATGAATAACTCATTTTTGTAATCCAGTTATGTTCCGAAATAAATGTTTCAAAAACCCAATGATTTTTTTTTTTTTTTTTTTTTTTTTTTTTAATAACCCTGTATTACTTTTAAGAAAAATCACAGTTATAGATTAAGTATCATTCATTCATCAGTAGCATACTATAAAAGGAAACAATTACTGTACTCATTCTTTATAAATATTATAGTGATAAAAATCAATGATTTTAAATGACAAATTCAATGTTTAAAATCAAATTTTAATTATGTTTATGACTAAAGTTCATATAAAATACTTTCTCATTTTTTATCTTTCATTAGTATAATCTAAATTTATCTTTTGTGCTAAGTTATATATATGTTATATATATATATATATATATATATATATATATA